>JARUPY010000159.1:0-120869 GCA_029817715.1 Melastoma dodecandrum
TTTCAGATTTGATCCCATCGTGTTGATTTTCTAGTCTATAAAAGAATTTAATGGTAACTACAACATTTATTTCTTTCAGATTTGATACCCAATCTATATAAATTAGCAATGGCTTTTGCTCAATTTTATTATAATAAACACATTCCTTTCCAATGGCTTCCACCAAATCTATTCCTGCTGCTAAAACAATTCTCATCCTTCTTCTAGTAGTGATGTCTGAAGCTATGAAAGCGGATGGATTTTTGACGCCGGCCCAGTCGAGGCAGTGTCGCCTCATTTGTCACCTCCAACACATCTTATCAGGATATAACGAGGTCCTCGTGGCATATTGCATCTATGACAAGTGCCTCCAGTCTCCGATCTCCGAACCTTCCGATGACCCTCTTGAAATGCCTGGCATTAAATGTGATATCAATTGCGTCGAGTCTAATTGCCTGTCTCTTTCGGGTAAAGATAAGATATATACCTTTTTCATCATATGAACAGAGGGTGTTAATCGTGATTGCTAACTCTTTGTGCTTTTTAATACAGATGTCAAGGGGATTAAAGCATGCATCTGGTCATGCATCACCAAATGTGGGTAGAACGTTGTATTTTGCATCTTATTCCAAATAAATAAAGAATGCTTGCAATTTCCAATCTTCCCAAATAACAATGCGTTTTATTTCTTTTAATTACTTACAAAAATTAATATTTTAAAAGAACCAAAAGAATTTAAGTAAGAAATCAGATATCCAGAAACATAATAAAAGGAACCAAAAACTAATATATTAACTAAAACAAGATAGTAAAAACAAAAAATATTAATGGCACTTCTTCAATATATTTAGCATTGAAGATTAACTAAAAGTGTCACGGTCAATCCCTAAAGACTACTAACCAATAACCATCTCCTATTAACTCCTAAACTAAACATGGCAGCCATTCCCAGCCTTGGTTGGATCATTTCTGCTCATCTCTCTCGTGTGTCCATCTCGGTTGCTTAACAAACTCCATTCTTTCAATTGGAATCGAATCATCCCATCGTCACCCCCATTTTTTTCCGACACCTTTATCAGCATCCGACTCATCTGCACATTTTAAATGTTGGCTCGGAAACACATATGATACGTAGAACAAGTCGAATTCTGAGAATAAAAAGGGGAATGTGTGTTGCTTTTGTCATCCTAACATCCTTCTGCTTTAGCATTTGTCCCATCGACGGTGGATTCATCCAGAGTTTCGTTCGTGATGTGCATGTTCATTGCCTGCTCCATGCTCATAGAGGTGGTCGGTGGAAAGGGCAATGTATGAGAAACCCAGCGATCGAGACCAGCTAGATTAAGCAATATGGGCTTGAGTATGTTCATAGGCTGATGCCAGTTTAATGGAACTTATGGATTCAGTCAATGGATTTATAATTACATAAAAATAATCAGTCAATGGATTTATATTTCGAGGTAGAGGTGACGGCTACGGCCACGGAGAAGACGGACGCAGGGTACTACTTTGGGAGCATGACGTGGAGAGATGGACTTCATTCGGTCAGGATTCCTATTGCCGTGAGGATGGTGACTAGAAGATGGCTGTTTTCGACATCGCCATGAAGCATACATACACTAATATTCTCACAATAACGTCTATACAAGCGATGGAGACCAGATAGATGAAGCAATATGGGCTTTGAGAATGTTCATAGGCTGGTTGTTATTGTCAGAGTTTTACCTATAGGTAATTTGATTGCCTATAGTTGTTATTGTCAGAGTTTTATCTTACCTTCCAGTAGCCTGGTTGGTTATTCCTATTGATTCAGGGTAATGTCTATGTTGCGGCAGCCATGGTGTACAGACCATTGCCCTATCCTCTATGAGCATCTCTGCAGAAGCGCGCTGATCCATTTGACATGGGCGGGGGAATGGTCGACCCCAGGGCTGCCGCAGAACCTGGCCTGATCTACGACATGAGCTTGACCGATTATATTCAATATTTATGTGCAATGGGCTACGAAAACTCGTCCTTGTCCCGTTTAATACACGATGCCCAATGCCCGAGGACAAAGCCAACGATCCTGGACATAAACCTTTCGTCGATCACGAATCCCGAGACCTGGAGAATGTCACGAAAGTGAGGAGGACGGTCACGAATGTCGGACATACAAATCAATCGGTTTACCAGGTCGAGGATCGAGCCGCCACTAAGTACCTTTGCGGTTAAGGTAAGGCCTGGTGTCCCAGTGTTTGGACCGGGGATCAGCAAGCTGGAGCTTCGAGGTAGAGGTGACCGCTACGGCCACGGAGAATACGGACAGCAAGGTACCTACTTTGGGAGCTATTGCACTTGTGGAGAGATGGGACTTTTCATTATCGCGGAGTCAGGATTCCCATTGCTGTGATGTGTATGTGTGTCTGGGAACAAAGATGGGTGTGTTTTGACGTCGCCCCTGAAGGCATACATACACTAATATTCTCACAATAACGATTTATACAAGCGATGGAGTCCAAGATAGATTTAGGGCAATATGGGCTTAGAATACTGTCAAGTATGTGCGTGGATGCCCAAGGTTCTAGTGGAACATATCGATTCAGAGGTCAAAATGGATTTAGTAAGTTACATAAAAAACGAATAAATACTTAATGATCGAAAGAATTACTGGCGGCGTTTATCATTCGAAACGTCTCTATAGGCTTGATAACATTATTTTGTGACTAAGTAACTTCAGTAAATCCCATATGCTGTTTCGGATGTCAATTAGGATGCATGCCTTCCATTTCATAAGTAAACTAGAGAAACTCTCTATTTTCTAAGGACATCTCTTTTTAATCCAACGTTTGTTTTTAATTTTTATGTACATTATAAAATTTCTTTACTACCCTTAATATATTAAGAATTTAAATAGATTATCGCAACATCACCATCGCGTTTTCTAATTCCGGATTAGGAAAAAGCAAGCGAAAGAAAACGATAAGATGACGTGGATGGCGAATTCTTTAAGAATGTTAACTAAAGAGATGTTTGGTTTAGAGAGAGAGAGAGGAGACTAGTTTCTTATGCTCTGTTTAGCCAATTCTTAGTTCTCTGACCATGAGTCAGGAAAGAATTTCTATTTAGTTGAATCATCATCCAAAAGTTCTATAAATAAGAAACATTCATATAAATAATCGGGAATATATATGACTTGGGACTTATCTTTGACAAGATGACGTGGATCAACCATAGCAGTTAATAATAGCCGGCTGACTGAATGGGGAATTGAATGGTAAGAAACAACATTCATTCATGTCTATCCTTTTTTCAGGTTTAATTAGGATGGAAACCACAAACAAACCATTATTAAAATTGATATATGTCAGGAATCCGTACATGTGTTGGAGAAATGTTTTCTTTTAATTAACTTTGCGCGACTCCAACAAAATTAAATAAAAAACGTTTAGATAATTTATTTTCTTTCAGATTTGAGATCCCATGTTGATGTGTCTGAATTTTCTAGTCTCATAAAAGAATTAATGGTAAATACTACAACATTTATTTCGTTCTAAGAACTTGATTCCCAATGAATGCATTCCAATCATATAAATTAGCAATAATCATCTTTTGCTCAAAGTGTTTAGTTATAAGTAAAACTACATAATGTCCATTCCGAATTGGCTTCCATCCCCTGCGCTAAAACACAATTCTCACTCCTTCAATTCAATGTGTGTGACACATGGTGATTACCATTTTATAAACGGAGCTACGTGCGAAAGCGGATGCATTGTTTGACGCCAGGCCTAACGGTCCGAGGCAGTGTCCGCCCTCATTACTGTCACCTCCAAAATATCTTATCAGGATATAACGAGGTCGCCTCGTGGCATATTAGCAGATCTAGTCACAAAGTGCCTCCGAGTCTTTCCTAGCGAGTCTCCGAACCTTCCGATGACACCTCTTGTGAAAATTGCCTGGCTATATAAATGTGGAGTAGTCGAATTGGGAAGGTCGACTCTAACTGCCCTGTTCCTCGTTTTCGGTGTAAAGATATAGATAATCCTAACCTTTTTCTTATTGCATCATAGTGAACCAGAGGGTGTTAATTGTGATTGCTTAACTCTTTGTGACTTTTTAATACAGATTGTCAAGGGGATTAAAGCATTGCATCTGGTCATCGCATCAAAACAAATGGTGGTTAGAACGTTAGTATTTTGCAGTCTTATATTCCAAATAAATAAAGGATATATGCTTGCAAGATTCACAATCTTTCCCCAAAATAACAATCCGTTTTTATTGTCTTTTAATATACTTACAAAAAATTACATGAATTTTAGAAAGAATCCGAAACAAGAATTTAAGCAAGAAAATTGAGAATATCACAGAAACATAATAAATAGGAATCACAAAACTAAAATGATAAAGTCTAGAAAACAAGACTAAGTAAAACAATATAAAAAACATTAATATGGGTACTTCTTCAATATAGTTAGGCTATTGAGTTTTAACTAAAGTATTACTATACTCCCTAAAGCACTACTAACACATCATCCTATGTTAACCTACTCTATAACCCTACAAAACATGGCAGCCATTCACAGCCTTGGTGAGCTCGATGATTTCTGCTCATCTCTCTCGTATGTCCAACTCAGTTGCTTAACAAACTCCATTCTTTCATTTGGAATCGAATCATCCCATCGTCACTCCCGTTTATTTCCGGCACCTTTATCAGCATCCGACTCATCTACACATTTTAAATGTTGGTTGGGAAACACATTTGATGCGTAGAACAAGTCGATTTCTGAGTGTAAAAAGGGGGATGTGTGTTGCTTTTATCATCCTAACATCCTTCGGCTTTAGCATTTGTCCCATCGACGGTGGATTCAACCAGAGTTTCGTTCGTGATGTGCATGTTCATTGTTTGCTCCATGCTCGTAGAGGGGGTCGGTGGAAAGAGCAATGTATGAGAAACCCAGCCTCCCCTTTCTTGTTGATGTTAGTAGTATATATATTTGTTTCGTTAGGCAATATTTAATAGTAATAAATATTTGATTAGTAATAAATAGTACTCGATCCATTTCTTGATATAAATTATCATTGCATTAGTTCTCATAATATCAAAGACAATTAAATTCTAAGGACACTATTTCATATACAAAATCCGAACTTAATTCTACATTTTTTTAATGAAAGAATGTGTGAAGAATCTGAAATGGATTAACTTCTATTCTCTTAATTAATTACGGTTTTAAGTTGGATTTTGCAAGCATTATTCTCAATGGTATTTAATTTGTATTTCCAAACTGATACACGAATTAACAATGTTATCCAAGTTACATGTACTCTTAAGGAAATATATTGGTGTATGCGATTTGTTATCTATATAAACTGGACTATCTATCCATAAATCAATGACACAACATCAATAGACAATGGGCCCCAAACTGCAGCATCTTTCAGACCTCCCTCATGGGCAAGACACTTCTGATTCGAAGCCATGGAAATATATAAATGGAAGTATTTATTTATGGTCGATTTTATCTTTTCATAAATATATTTTTTTCAAAACAAAATAAATATTTACCTTTTCGTTTTACCAAATAATAACAAACAGAAGAGCTTCTTATTTTTTCTTATTTTTCTCAAAAATTTCATCTTACACAAGATCGTAAGAACAGTTGAGAATTGATGCCCGAACGCTTGAAGATAAAACCACTATATGTCCTTCCATAGAGGGGTTGTTTCTAACAAACGACTAATACGAAAATGTCTTCATGCTCGCCACGCGGTTTACATCGTTAGACTCCCGTTAAATCCCTTTTGTAAACCAAACAGAGGGTTAGAAGCGGAGTCGAAGTCCACCTCCATCCATTTCTTTCCTTTTATTTTATTTATTAAACTTTTACATTGTCAAAAGTTTCTCTGGGTGCTCTTACTTCATTTTATGTTAAATAATTTTATGGTGCTCGTGTGTGATCTACTATTGAAAAGAAGAGATTCACATGCCTTCCTACTTTAAAAAACTTTAGTAAACAAAATACATACTATTGACATGATTTTGATGATGTGTCATAAAAAAGATTTGACCTGACTTTACAGAAGATATGATTCCTAATAAAGGAAAATATCATGAAAATATTTTTTCACCCTTCAATGATCATTTCATATAATATTTTCATAATTAGATATTCCAATAAATTAATTAATTATTGATTATCTTAATTATTTTATATAATTAAGATAATCAATAAGGTATATTTATAAAAATCAGACAGAAAAAGGAATCAAACGGGAAGTAAAGCAATTAACCAAATGCAAAGGGAAAACATTAAATAGGTGAATAAAGAATCATACCTCAATAGTGCAATTAGTTAAATTGAAAACAAAGTGAAAGAAATTACAATCCTTTACGATCGTGCTTACATCCATACGCATCTTTCATGTTCAAAATCGTAATGCTTACAACTAGTCGACCTCGCTTCTGAGCAACGCTTTGTTGTAACACTGTAGGTTTCCGTATACGTCGAGAAAAGACGAAAAAGTGATAAACATTAATTCTCCCCGAGTTAGTGTATATAATTGATCCAACAGTATGTTAAAAGATGTGAAACTATTAAGGTGACAAAAGTCATAATCGCTTAAAAGTCCAAAGTCAGTCAGAGGTGGTCTCTATCAATTCTTTTTTTCTTTGTAATTATTAACTTTATGGAATCACCCAGTCACACAAATTCAAATCCAACGCATGAAAATAAAAATTCCTTCGTTCGTGAGATGTACTTTGGAAACGAGGGGTTACATTATGAATATAAAATATTTTACATTAAAGCCGTAATGTTTGGGTTTGTCGTGCGTGAAATGGGGAGGTTATAAATGGCAATAAAAGATGCCACCAAACAGTAGAGTTAGAGTTGGGTTACTCCCTACTACTACTTAATAATACTAGTCGTAAAAAATAATTATGGGTTCACGCTCTGCTGTTACGATATTATTCACTTGCCTCATGGTTTCTTTATTCGTCCAGGGAGCAGCGGGGGCTAAGACCAACGAAACCGACGGGCTGCATTGCTCGACTTCAGGGGCCGCATACCCGACGACCCCGACGGGGTACTCACCTCCTGGAATGGCACCGGTTCCGACTTCTGTCATTGGGCCCTGCGCCGTAAACTTTGGCAAGCAGCACGACAAACGTCCCCACGCTCACCGAATTGTGTGCCTCCCGCCGGCTACAAAACTGCGAGGGGACTCCCTGTACACACCTCTAAACTATTGGGAATCTCAGCTTCCTTCTAGGATATTAAACAGATTCGGCAACAACGGGTTTTTGACAGGTGAAATCCCCCCCGAAATCGAGGAAACTTGCGTCGGTTTATGGTGTTGGGCCTGAAAAGAAACTCGTTTTCCCGGTCAGCTCCCGGAGAACAACTCTGCGGTTGCACACACCTACGAGAGACTCTGGCTGGGAAACAGCAATCTTGTTCTGGAGAAATACCTCGTGGATTATCGCTCTGTGGAAGCTTCAATCTTCTTCGTAGCGGTCAGCGTAAAACCATTTTCACCAGGATATATTCCTCCTGATTTTCTAATCACAACTTCTCGTTCTCTGCGCATAATCACTTCGGTGCGCACAATGATAATGGTTTTCAGCGGCGATTGCAACGAATGCGATGAATTAGTCTCGCAGGAACATCTTTTTCTTTTCCGGATCGGTACCCGCCTCGATTTTCAACATAACCTCTCTGACGGTAATAGAGTTCTCGTTTAACAAACTCAAGGGAGGTCTCCCTCTGGATCTCAACAATCTCAATCAGTTGAGGACGGCTTGTAATTGCAGGCAATCAATTGGGAACGCGGCACGTCGGCGGGACTTGGAAATTCATCGAGTCCCTCAATTCCACTGAGCTGTTTGTTTTGGAATTCAGTTCAAACAATTTCGGACGGTACGTTGCCTCTGTCTATTGAGGAAACTTAACTTCCAATTTGAACTTTTTGTCATTCTGGTCATATTCAGCTCACGGGGGCCGTCCCTTCAAGCATCGGGAATCTTCTCAACCTGGAACATCTAGATATTAAGCTGGATTCCGTTGAAGGGAATGCCTCCCAAAGGAAAATCAGGTAACCTCCACAAGTTGAAGATCCTACGAGCCACAGTGCAAACAATTTCATTCGGAAAACCCACATCTTTCTCTTGGAAATTTGACTATGTTGACGATTCTGAGGTTTGGCTGGGGAACGCATTCAGTGGGGAGTATTCCTGCAAGCCGCGGAAATTGTCAATACTTGATCGATTTGGCCTTCTATCTGAAAACAACCTGAGTGGAAAACTATACCATCAAAAGTCTTGGGTATTTCTTCACCTCTTCATACAATTCTCGATTTAAGATGAAGGAATTATTTAACAGGCATCACTACCAGATGAAGTCGTCAATCTGAAGAACTTAGCAGAATTATACGTGCACGGGAACCGACTGTCTGGCACAGTCCCGAAAACTCTCAGTGGGATGCACAAGCTTGGTGTCATTGGACCATTGGGAATAATATGTTTGAAGGCCAACATCACCCGTTCTATCTCCTCTAAAAGGACTTCAACAACTAGAATTATCGCAGAATAACTTATCTGGCCGAAGTACCGTAATTCTTAGGAGACTTCCAGCTCAACATATTTCAACTTATCTTTCAACCATTTCGAAGAAGAAGTTCCGGGAAACGGAGTCTTCCTAAAGGCCACAGAGGTCTCGGTCATGGGAAATTACAAACTCTGTGGCGGGATTTCTGCATTGAGCTTACCAAGTTGTCCTACATCTAATTTGAAGCAACAAAGAACACAAACCGTTGTTGTTGATCATCTTTCACGATCGATGGTGGGATCGGACTCCTTGTTCGTTCTGCTTTTGATGCTTGCATCGCATCGTTGCAATGAACAGAAAAAGGAGGAGGAAAGGTTGAGGTTGGACGCCAGTTTCTTGCTTGGTTCCCCAAGGCCCATTTCCACAAATTTCAGCTACGCAGTGTTATAAATCAAGGCGACCATGTGGGCTCAATCAAAATAAATTGAATCGGATTTGTAGGTGTGTTTGGTTCCGTGTAATAAGGGGATTCCTAAGGAAAATTTGATTATTGTTGTTAGCCATTAAGATTCTCGATCCCCTTCACGTACTCGAGCAGCTTAGAAGAAGTATTTGTGGAAGAGTGGTGAGGTATTTGAAGGAAGATCTGAAATCGAAATCTCGTTTTAGATTTCTGCTGTATGCTCGACAATCTTTCGACTTCCGATGGTAATGATTTTAAGGCGCTCTTTTATATGAGTACATGGAAAAATGGAAGCCCGGTAGATTGGCTTGCATCCCTAAAGTCTACACATGAGGGAGGTGCGCCGGAAAGTTAAAGTTTTAGGCATGAGGCTGAGTATTGCCCAGTGGACATAACTTTGGTCTGTGCTGTGGAAGTTAATCTCCATATTGATTGTGATATCTGCTACTGATTCGCTGTGGAATCTGAAGCCAATAAGCAATGTTCTCACTGGACTCGTGATATGAACAGCCACAAGCACACGTCGGTTGATTTCAGCCTCACGAAATTCTCTCTCTAATGATAAATGTTGTTGTTTCAAGTATGCCTCGACGGGAGTAAGTGAGAGGGACAATCGGCCTATTAGACCTCCAGGTGCGGTCGAATTATTTATGGTAAATGTGATTTCCTATAATTGTTAGTTTGTACTAGTTGTATTTGGGCAATTTAATATGAATATATTTGTCAGAACTATGGAATGGGAAGCCAATGGTGGACGATGGCGAAGCAGATGTTTACAGCTGACGGAATTCTCTTCTAGCTGGAGATGTTTAACTGGAAAGCGAGGCCGACAGACGGGGGACATGTTTCCAGGATGCGTTGAAACCATTCGAAGCACACTGTGAGGCACATTGCCGGAAAGATCTGTGGGGCGGAAATAGCAGACCCTCGTCTGTCTTTAAATGAGTCTTGGAGAAGGATCTGATCGCCCCCGTAGCTCCGTGAAAGGATTATAGAAGGTTCCTAGCGAAGGGTGTTTGGAATTGGGAGTCGCATGTTGCTTGTTTGTAGGTGAAGTCGCCATGGAGTATAGGTATGGGACATCCGCGGTGGGCCGCAGGGAAACTACGATCCATCATAATCTCTGTGTGGGTTGGACTGGCTTGTATAGTTTTGGTGGTGGTTAGGCTGAAACTAACTCAATTCCTCATTTTTATATCAATCCATTTTACAACCCACACCTGACCCGAATGATAATGAAGGATGATGCTCTGTTTATATCAAAATCATGTGTTTTGCTTATCATCAAATTGATTTCTTTATATCATTCTTATTTGCCCCAATTGGATTCAAGGTAATTTAAATATTTTGAATACCATAAAAAACATTGTCATGCTTCATTATTAATTACCCTTATTAATATGAGTTTTGATATCACATTCTAATTATGTTTTTGTGCGTCCTCACAATTATCAACCCATTAGTAAGGTTACAAAAATTATTCTATGCATGATAAGTTTTTCTGTGTTTCCTGGTTAAAGAGCCACTAAGTTCCACACTTACCCAGTAATCCTAGCAAGAGCACGTTGCCGCCGTTGAAATTGGTGAAAAACCTGGCTCTTCCGAATCCACGGACGATGAATCTACTCATTCCGTTTTGATCTTCGATAAGCGCTTCCATCGCCAAGGTGGGGTACAATCTGCGCAGAGATTCGCAGATTTCTTCACCACCCATTATCGGGGACTTCTCTGCATCCGGTGTTTGATGAGCATGAAAAGCCACGGGCTTATTTTACTCGCTAGTGATAGGAACAGTGCGAAACTCCTTCTCCTCGTCCTTCAATAATCGAACAAACAAGCTCCTCGTAATGAGGGACCTATATCCACACCTTTCTATACTTCAAGGATATTCGTGATCTCGGCTGAGCTTCGCATTTATTGACTCGCTCTGAGGATGAGATTTTTCAACCATCGTGAACTCGTGAATCTGGTTCCCTAGCCCCCCTTAGTTCCAACGAGACTGTGGCCCATGGAACTTACGGACTCACGTACGCCGAAACCATTCTCTGCGCCTACACTTTTTGGGACGTGAACGACCATCGACTGCTCCACCATCCCGTCGCGTAAAGGTTCGAAGAATCGAGAACATAATTACCCCACTGGTGGTTAGGCTCCAATTCGGCGTGCTCCGCTCTCACCGACCCTCTGGCCAAGGTTTTAAATGCCCATGAGTCGTGGCATGCCCGACAATGAACGTTCGCACAGATAACTGCATTCGGCCGCATCTTCATGCTTTTGATGTAATTGTATGCCCTATGCACTAACCCTGTCACGGCTTAACAAATCAACCATGCAAATCCGTGATGTGTCGACTCAGCGCCACTAATCCCAAACTCCTCCTGCATTCCTCCTGGAAGTACTCGAATCCTTGATCAACTATCCCGCAGATGGATCTTGCATGGCATTATAGAAAACCCCAACAAAAAGTTATCTGGCTGGGCACCAAAAGGGGTATCAACCATTACCTTCTCCATCTCCTTGAAAAGTTCCAGCGCTTCAAATCCGATCCCATTCAAACCCGCAAGTCCCTCGTTCATGCATGTCACAAGAAGACGACAATCCTCACACATCATCTCAATGAATCACCCTTCCTCGTCTTCCCCAACACACAACCGGATCTTTGCGTACAGGTAACCCAACAGTCGAATTGCTAGCCATGAAAGATTCTCGATTAAAACCGATCTTCACCATGATAAACATGAATTCTCCCCTCGCCAAGGTGCCAACGCAACCCATCTCAGGTCACACTGTGGTAGAGCACCGCTAAACCACGCCGTGAAGCCATCCTGGTGAACGCCATCTGAACTCAATTTCCCCTTGAAACAAGCATCAAAGCCCGATTAGGCGATCCCCATTCGACGCCGAACCCCCATTGTTGACCGTATTTCCAAGCGAACCAGGTCTCTGTTATAGCATTACCGTCAGAACTCCCTTGTGTGCGATCTCGACCTTGCTGGCTAGCACGCGTTACTTGTGAATCAACGCCGTATCCAACGAACACCAACGATTCGAAAACCCGATCCTCAGGATGCAGGGAATGCAACTTCTATCGCCCCTACTAAGATACGCCAAACCTTGCCACGGCCTTTCAAAACCAAACGGAGTAAGCTGGAAGTGGTGCGTGTACGGCTTAACCCCCGTACCCAAACCATCTCCCTCGATTAAAACTCGACCGCGGACGACGGAGCTTCGCTCTCTGTGTTACCCCTTGATCATGGCGTTTCCACGGGTGACAAACATTCGTCTCTGGTTCACGAATAACCACGAACACTGTTGGGCGTAGGAGGACGTTCCCCGGGGGAGGCATCGGGATCGGGAGTCCATGTGCCGTAGACGAGGTGTTTGGGCGGACCCTCCTCGATTCGGCAAAGGGAGACCACCGCTGGCGCGAGAGCGAAATGCAGTGCACACTTGCTTGAGCTTGGGCTCGGGGATTTGGCCGGCAGAAGGGTTGAATCAGCGCCGACACATTCGCTTGGTCGACAAGGGTCGAGAAACATCGGAAGCATAAATGTCTCTATGGATGGATAAGCTTTTAGAGTGCATTTAGGATGGGGATGTAATTGGCAGGACTGAGACTTAAAGAACTAACTTAGAAATGTATATCGACCAAGAACAAAGATGGCGACCCAGTCCCTAATCCAGAATGGAATCCGATGATACAAATTTCGAGGGTAGGTCAAGAACTAATAATTACACAATAAAATTCCTAAGCCAAAAATCTCATTCCTAAAACAAAAATAAGCCCGACGGAAACCTTTGAGGGATCTGTCGAAATGGCCCACGAACAGGCACTCGACTTGAGATAATGCTCGGAAGCGTTTTATGCATCATGTCGACGGTAGTGACTGGGTCGTGGTAATGTCCAGGGATTCGAGAAGTAGGAGGACACCCATCGATGACGGCCCTCAGAAAGTATTTCTGGTGAAGAAAGTCCAGAACAAAATACAAAACGCAGGAGGGTAAAATACTGCACGGAAGAGAAACGCCTTCATTTTTCTGAACCAAAGTTGTCAAAAAACATTCCGGGGAGCCCTGGAAATCGTCCACAAGAAAGAAACATTCCGAGTAAGACACTTCCCCGATGCCATGCAAATTCTACAAGCTCAGATGCCCAGCTTGGTGGGTGGCCGCCTATATTAACCGTAGAAAATACAATGATTGTAGGTGTTGCCTTCGTTAGCTCATAAACAGATTGGCTCCTCCGATTAATCTGAGGAATCGTCTCTAGGTAGTTGTTATTCGGAAACAAATATCTAAGGGATAATAAGAAAAGGTACATAGCCATTGGATCCCACTGGACGTGGCAACCTGCGGCCACCTTACATATCCTTGATCCGATCGCATTTCTTTTCCAGGGTCACTGCTATCTTGAGAAACAATTGTTATATTAGCTATACACGTAGGTCGACGAGCGACTCGAGTTGAGGACAACCATCGAGTTATAGCCCCTAAGAAACTTGTTCGTGAGCCCTTTGCCAAGAGAGGGAGAGGCACGGCGGCCACATCCTGGGCATGATGCTTAGCTATGGCAAATGCACCCACAAATCAGCTATTCCGTGATGCACGGTCGCCTTGCCTACTTTTTTCCATATATACAAGGTTCAGTGAGGCATGGGACAGTTCATCCCGAATGGACATAAAGAGTTGTTTTACTCAAGAATTACCAAAGCAATTACTCATAAGGTCTCAAGAAAAGGCATTCGCTCGAGCATGCGACTTCAGCCATTCCTTCATCAGATATGGACCAACAAAACATCGACCGGAGGCGTCCTAGAGCTGGTACAACCACTGCAACCAAGTTTATATCAGGTGAACTAAGAAAACTAGCCTTGAATTTGAATAATCGAAAAGGAATATCAAAATCAATGAGAAATAGCAATCAAATTTTAAGCACCTTTATATGATAATGATTCAGGAGGTTCATCGTTCGTCCTAACGACTTCCATAGCTGATATCCACACAAACACCAACGGACTAAAGATCAATGAGCGTGGCGGCAAAATTTTTGGTGAGGTCGTAGGGCATATTGGGGAGGTAACGGCTGACTACCGTAAGATTGTCTAATGCGTGGACCATGTGGGAAGGATTCCCGTGCAGACAATCATCATGCCAGAGGGTGCACACCTTCTGAGCAGACACGAATCATTTCGATGGCGCCGAGTTTTATGAGAATTTCAGAGACGATTTGCGCGAAGGGAGCTCGAGCGCGCGAGTTGGATGGCTTCGCGACCAACGGGTTCCAGAAGGGCGGGGGTGGGATGGTGGCGGGGAGGGGGGAGTAGAAGTAGTAAGAGTAGTCAGGACGAGTCATCGGAACCCAAATAGACGTCATCAGAGTAAGAGCATAATAGTTGTCCCTCTATCCAAAGCAAACAGATCATAAACCATCAAAAAATGGACATCCAACGGAAGCCTCAAAAATTGTGTATTCACACAAGAACCTCAACTGTTTATCGCAATATTACAAACACCCCCTTTCTTGAGGTACAACATCCCACTTTATAGGATTGGACTGTAGATCCCAAAACACGCATACTAGTGATAGACGCACAACAATAAGCTAGCGCACAACACACACTCCAACCCTCCACCAACAACCCCATCCACAGGTATGCCCGGAGCACACACACTGACCACACGCGAGGGTCAACACAAAACTCTCAGACTCACAACACGTGTACAATAACATCGAGAATAGCTCTCTCAAAGCTCTTGACATTCGTAAAAAGCATATATTTCATCCAAATGAGGGTGAGATGCTGCAAAACCCTGGCATGTGTTTCGCAATAGCAAAATGCCTCCTTGTCCGCATTCCCTTGTCATTTTTCACTGACTTTTTCCAAATTTTTGATAGAGGATGTCTTAGAAATGACCCTTTAATAAAATTTTCCAACAATAGTGAGGATGCAGGACCAAGTTCTGCCCAACTAGCCAAACCAGGAGCTTCTTCTCTCCGATCAACATGCAGCCATTTAATAAGTCTCGAAAGTCTCCTAGCAGTGTGAGTTTTTGTAGCATGTTACTCTATCCTTCATCTGATACCTCCAAGCAGTGGGATAAGTCGGAAGACATCTAAGCGATGACAGCCAGCTAAAGAAGCAGTACAACCGATCAGTGCCAGAAGTCATCATGGCAATATTAAAGGCTTTTAAGTAATTCAGGCAAACAACCAAAAAAAACCCATAAGACTCTACAAAATAACGATTGTCAAATCTTTGCCGGAATGGTAGAAGCCATATTAAAGTTTGAAACCTCACTAAAAATGTAGCAGATTATGGGATTAAAAAACAGCGAACAATCATCCACTCGCAGCGATTTAAACATCCCAACGGCGAAACACAGGAACATCATGCATTAGCTTAATATCAGCAAATTCATCCATACTTTCACAGAAAAACATAGTTTCCATGCACCATCAAGGAGCCAATCCTCGAATCAAAGCGCCACATATACAGACATTGGATGCCGCATGAGAGCTCATACCTGTTTGATGGATGTACCCCGAGGAGGTCATCGTCACCAAAGTGTTCAATAGTAAATTTCAACGCAACCTCCACACGGCTGCGCTTGATGGCGTTAGGTGGTGCAGATGAGGACGAGATCAGGAGGGCTCACTCGTCTTGGTTTCGGGTCATTTCCTTATGTCAAATCTGTGTCCAAAGGGAGGGGTCCATGGCTACTGAACGCCATACCCTAGGGGAGAGCAGACCTTTTGAGCGGAACTCCTATGATCTCAATGGCACCGAGCTAAGTAAGAGTTCGCTAAAGATGGTAGCGGCAGGGGACCTCTCGCGGTAGGAGGGAGCCAGTTCGCCTAAGGGCCATTGGGTCCGAGTGTGTAGGCAGCAGAGGTGGCGGCGGTTGGTGGGCTGGATGGAGGGGATTCGGGGTGAAATAATTGGGCCGTTTCATTGGCGAAGGAGGAGGACGAGGCTGGTTCTGGATGACGAATGACGAGGCCCTTGCCATCGCTGGAGGAGGCTTTCAAGTCACGGAGGATTTCCTCAACGGTACATTTGTAGAAGGAGGCGGCTAGTTCTTCGATGAGGCGCAGGTCGTCGGGATGACCATCGTCGGAGTCCATTTGGGGGCGGAGTGATGAGGAGCTCGGACCTTGAGTCCGGTAGGGCAGAGACACAGGCGGAGGGAGGGGGGGAGGGCTCCGAAGGAGAAGTCGTTATCGTCTCCGGAGTCAGTTTTCAAGGGGCGTTGGTGGTCGGCTTTTTGGCGAGGGCGGTGGAGTTGGTCGGTGAGGCGGAGGGTTCGCCGTCGCCGTCGCCGTCGGAAGGAGTGGTTTGGTAGGAAAATATTAATCGGCTTAAAAAAGTGTCGTTTTATGATTTTCCTGATATAAGTTTGTTCCAAATTTGTATTGGTTGCATTTACAGTAATTTTAAAAATTTCTTAAATAATGTTTTGAAACGACTCTAAATAATGTTTTGATAAGAGTATAATTCAAATTTGCAAATGACTCTAATTCAAAAAAAAAACTCGAAAACACTCGAATTTGGCTTAGAGTTTCATAAGATACTAACTCGAGTTTATAAAATTCGAGTTCGGAATATCTCGTTTAGCATTTGTACCATATCCACTTACGGTGGAAGCTCTTACATAGGTCTTATTACAATGCTCTTTAGATTGGAATCCTAGTTGGAAATTATCAAACTACAACCCCAGATAATTGAAATATCAAATTACAATGCTCTTTAGATTACAGCCATGGCCCCCGGACTTTTTTGATAAATAAGGCATGGAGTTTTGTTTTAATATGACTTTAATTTTTAAATTATTTTATTAAATAATCTCTTAAGTTTAAAAATTTATTAACTAATTTTATAAAATTGATCCTACAAAGGCCGATGAAGGAAGGCGGCCTTTCTAAAGCTCCTTATAATCAAAGTGAAGTCGACCTTAATAAAAAAACGTCAACTTCACATGAAGTCGGCCTTACGACTTCCATAAGACAACTGGCCGACTCTTTCCGACGTTAAAAAAAAAAATTTATCCATAATTTTCAAAAATCTTGACAAATATATATAAAAAAAATTTTGACAAAGATATTGCCTGCACCTCCTTGCCTTCTTCGTTTAATAAAAATATGGGATAAAAATTTTTTATGTTAAAAGGAAAGGAGGCCACTTTATATAAAGTTAACGTTTTTTTATTTAAGTATTCGAAATTCGGCCTTAAAAAGGTTGACTTCGCGTTGCCTTCGTTTAGCCTTGGGAAACAAGAGTTTTGTTCCAATTTAACCTTAATTTATAAAATAATTCGCGAAATAACCTCGTTAATTTCGAAATTCCACAAATAACCTCGTGAAATCGGTTTTAGAAAGGCCGACCTCAAATTCTTAAAGAAGTCGGCCTTTGAAAGGCCGACTTTATAAAAATAAAAAAAAAAATAAAAAATTTTAGGAAAGTCGGCATTTCCAAAAGGCCGAATTTCCATCAAATAAAAAAAACAAATCCCCCACAATCCCCGGTTTCCTTTTTTTTTTTTTTTCCTATTCAGTGGAAGAAGGGCCGACTTTCATTCAAAATTTTTTTTTTTTATATTATTCACGAAGTCGGGCCTTTCAAAAGGCCGATTTTACAAGATTATTTTACGAATTTTCAAACTGACGAGGTCATTTCACGAATTATTTTAAATTGGAACAAAGCTCTGGGAAACAACGTTATATTCGAGCAAAACTCACAAGTCAGGTCGTCATAATTAATTCGACCCCATTAATAAATCATTTAATTTTTTATCATATTTTTTATAAATATTTTAGCTATTGAGATAAGTACGACATCATGCTTTATTCAAACAGGAGTTTGGACCACTACATCGAGCTCCTGATCAGAGATGGCCGCCACCCACCAGTTCAAGCTTCCACTCGTTGACGTCACCAAGCTCGAGGAACAAGGCCTTGTCCCTGGCACCCCCGAGTGGATCCATGTCAGGGACCAGGTCATGCTCGCCCTGCAGGAATTGGGATCCTTCGAGGCCGTCTTCGGGGATATCGTCCCCGTCGGAGCCCGGGAATCTGCAATCGGCGTGCTCCGGGACGTGTTCGAACTCCCCTTGGGGTCGTTGGATGGCGTCGACGGCCTCCGTGACGAGATGTATTACGGGTACGGCAACAAGAGCGAGGCCAATCGGTTCGACCAGAACTTTGGGATCGATAATATTGAGTCAGATGAGGGCGTCGAGAGACTCTGCAAGTGTTTGTGGCCCCAAAGGGGAACCTCCTCACACCAGGTATTGAGTTGGGGTGCAGGCGAAACTGTGAAGACAGGGGGTTTTCGATGTGTTCGATGTGATTTGCGTCAAGGAGGGGTCGCGGGATTGATCTGGAATGTTTTTGGGACAGGGTAAACATACAGGCGTATGCGAAGAAGATTTCGCAGGTCGAGCAGCTGATCAGGAAGATGGTGTTGGAGGCACTCGGGTGCGAGAAGTACTTGAACAAGCAGCTGGGCTCGTCGCTTTATCACTTCGGTTTGGAACAAGTACGGGGCGACCGGGAAGGTCGACCGTGAGCTACTTCTGAACGCTCACTCCGATAAGTCCTTCCTGAGCATCTTATATCAGAACGGAGTCAAACGGGCTTGAAATTTCAGACAAAGGGACGGGGAATGGAACCTCGTACATCAACAACAACCAAACTCGTTCATCATCATGGCTGGGGACTCGTTCCATGTGAGTTTGACGATCTCTGGCCCCTGGTTTCGACCCTTCACGGTCCGACTATGCGTCCTGTTCCTCTAAGTTTTCTGGTTGGTTGTTTACAGGCATGGTCGAATGGCCGGACGGCGTACGCAGATGCATCGTGTAACCTTGGGTGGGTCCGACACGCGGTACACGATTGGGGTGTTCGCCATGCCGAAGCCTGGGTATGTGTTGTCCACCCCTGACGAAACTGGTCGACGAAGAACACCCTTTGCGTTATGGGCCACTGGAAATACAGAAGTATTTCAATCACTGCAGGTCAAGTGGCGTGCAGGGTGAGGCCAGGATTAAATCATTCCTGTTCTGCGGCATCTAATGTCACTGTAATCGGATTCGTGTTCTATGCATATTAGTATTCTGCCGCGCTGCCGGCATCAATAATACGAGCCCCATGTGTGGGGATCTGTACAGATATCTGAAGTGTACTTTTATCCATTGTCGCACCGACATGGCCAAGCATCTGTATGCCGTTTTCATGTTCAAAATTGCATTCTCCCTCTTTTAGGGAGGGATGTCGATATCAAGAATCTGCAATATCGAGGCGATTTCCGGGACGACGGTGTTTCTCGATGACTGACGATCAGAACATTCTTGTGGACTTAGATATCTCCGAACCATCATCGCTTTCAGGATAGCTCCTGTGCCGATGGTTTCTCTTTATCGTATTGTCCCTAGATGTCATAAAAGCCAGTTCCAAAATGTCTGTTTCATTCACTTTCATTTTGTAGACGGAACAGGCAACAACGTTAACACGGACCATCATCGAAAACTACACTTCAACCAAGACATTAAAACTGTGGAATCATGTCATGCCCACGAGGAGGAGAGGAAGAAGAAGAAGAAGAAGATCGGGGACAAAAGGATGAGGCTGATGAAGGAAGGCGACTCGTATTGCAGTACGTCGCATCTCCAGGTCTGTCACGCAAGTGTTCGTGGAACAGACTCTGTCGTTTCTTTGCGTTAACATTTCTAACACACACGGTGACAGTCACGGTATTTTTCGACAGCGTAGCGATGGATTCGACAGAGACCATCTAGCGGCGAATTCGCTGAAGATCCACCGGATATTCTTCCTCTTTGTGAATCATAACTCGAACAATAGTTTTTCGCCTTTCTTAAACCACTTTTCACAAAAAGGATTTAAAATTACCAATGGAAGATCGTCATAAGGCATCTCGCATAATTGGACGTGGATTTTGTGTTGATATAGGATTAGGGAGATTGAATTAATGTATTAAGAGTTTTGATACTTTTTCAATTATAAGTTTCTGTCGGATTATAGAAACTGGATCCGTTGGACAGATTCCTAGTTCTGATATGAGTTATCTTATATGTGACAAAAATTTATAGTGGTTCGGCAAACAATGCCTATGTCCACTCTCCCAACGCTCACTTCAATTAGGGCGTATTCACTATATAATGATCAAGGGACTTTACATGTGCACACTTATATCAGAAATGTGACTAAAAACTTGCACGTACTCACGTGTCTAACTCAACCCGCACAGAACTGACGTGTCCGACTCCGGCTCCTCACTGAGCCCGTGGCTTGACGGCTACCACCTGCCTTTGAACACACAACCTATTTGACTAATAACCTACACAAACAGAACAGCTACGGCACAAACAGTCTGCATTATAGAAGACACTCTCTTTTAGAGGTGATCGGCTCGGTGAATGAACAATGGACGCTCTCAGCTTTTGCAACGATGAAGGCTCAAAGATTTCTGGTAAGCTCTCAAGTAGAACAACTAGTTGAAAGTGTGGCTTCACTCTTGCATATAAGCTTGTCCGTAGAAAGGAGTTTCCCAATCAATCACCAACTGCTAGTTGATCCACTTGCCATTTTCTCCATGATTCGATCCTGTGGAAAAACTTTCAAGAACACAAAACATTATCCTTAGTAATATCATATAATAATAAACCAGATTAATCACCCAATAAGAGATAATATATTCTGCTTAGAAACTGTTTTCTGCGACAGCAGAATCAGCACTTTTCGAATTGGCATCGGGATTGATATGTTTCCATAATATGAAAATGAGGGAGATTTCAACCTGATTAAGTCGTGACCAAATTTCATAATCATAGAATCACGTTAGTTTAGAAAATAAATATTTCCAAAACGACTTAACTAAAGAACTTGACAAACAAGTTAACTCCAAGGGTGAACCTAGATAATTATAACAATCTCTAATAGGAAATCGTCATTCACAGAAATACCAATCTTTAACCCGTAGTAAGTACTCCAGCAAAGAGTTATAACATATGTGACACAGAAGCCCATCTCTACAATAGAGATAGTGACTCGATAATAGATCTCATCCTCAAAACACCATTTCTGATGACTAGATTGTTTCCTCCGTTAAAATACTCCACATAACTATTTTACGTATTACTCGAATAACAAAAACCAATTTCTACACCCGAAAACATGTTCTTCTGTATACTTAAATAGCACATTAGCAATACATAACATTTGTCATCATTAAAACCAGATTATATCAACATTTTTTCTCCAAGTTGTTTAAAGCTTCCCGGAGACATGGATTTGGGTCTTTTCCTCCTGTCCCTTCCTGGGGCTCGCCAACAAGTCCAACTGTTACAGACGATACTTGCAGGTATTCGATTCATTTTCGGGTTGCTGTGACACAAACGGATGTGCTCGAGGCGTTGCCCGGATGAATACCGCCGGCGATTGTACCGGTTGCTTTGTATGACAGTGCCCGTCCTACACAGCATTGCATTCCTCATCACAAGCAGCTGTCCTTGCCAACTCAGGACAGCCAGCGGCATTGTGGATCCACGATGTTTAACCGAGTACAAACCATAAAGAGTTGCAGCTCCAAAAAATCATTTAGATATCGATTGTGAGGAGTGAATACAACAGCGTCCATTTCAGATGGACGTTCAATACCATCGTTTATAACAGTTAAACCGAAAACAAACTCGGGTCGGCCAAAGGTCTAATCTAGACTTTCCGCCATTGGCATAAATGGCTAGTATGGACGAAGGATGAACATATTTTCGAAAGGAGATACTCAGCTACTGGATCACATTGCCTGACGATCGGTCGTAGTAGCATGGTTGTGAATGGCTTCAAATGCTTGTGCAGAAGAACTGGAGAAATCCGTCAGGGCCTGAAAAACATTCGGAAGACCGGTTTTTAAGTGGTTCAGACATTTGGCCTTGGTTTGCTTGACCGAGTTCAAGTACTTGGCATTCTCGTCATCAACCCTCTTCTTCAATTCAGTGACTTTCCGCAACGCTTTTGCAATAAAGGATGCCCCGGGATTAGTTCAGAACTCACACCGTCCGTTGAATGGCTTACTTCAAACTTACATTCCATCTCATCCAGTATGAACAGCTCCTTCTGCAACCTCCTTTCAAGCTTATCCGTTTTCTTTTCCATGCTTTGTTCCTCGGCATGTTTCAATAGGATTGACTGCATCGCCAACAGAAAGTTCCTAATGGACTCCGAAGCCACCTTTCAAAGGGCAACCCATTCAGAAACAAGTTAGAAACATTACACTCAAATAAACCGCAAGCATCCTCACTGCATAAAGCACTCCGAGGCACATAGTCATAGAACAGCAGAAGAAACACCTGAAGTTCACAGGGAAACATTTGCTTTAGAACATACAGATTCATGCCCGGAAAAATTAGAAGGCAGCTGGGAAGATGTTTGGATAGTTCTCTAATCAAAGAACTGGCAACCTTTCTTCATTGATGCGTGATATGTCCAGCACTTTTGGTAATGCTAAAAATTGCAGCAGAATTCCTTTGGCGGACTAAATGAGTAAATAGCACTGAAAGGAATTACAAAGTATACCGAGGCATTACCTTATCAGGTAACTTTTCCAGGTGGTCGAGCCAGCCCTTGCAAAGGGTCCTAATGATGGATGAAAAGGCACTCTGTTGTCGTTCGTCAACGAGAACATTAACTAGCCGAATCCAACCGTACAGCGTCTTTACGTACTCTTTCTGATATTTTGTTAGCATGCAGAAGCTATTATACCAGGATTCCACCTCCGCCACCAGCTGGATAGCAGCCTGACGATGATATTCAGAAGAAAGGTTCGGTATTTGGTCATCAGAAATATGGCTCAGTTGCAGCGAAATATCGTTTTGTACTTCGTGGCACTCATACATCATCCTCCACATTTGCATTAGCCTGCAAAATTCGACATCAAACAGCGATATCATCAGAAAAGCAGGATAAAGGAACTATTTGTTGTTAATCTTCAGAGACAATGCTGATGAGCATTCAGGTAAAAATTTATTCTTTTCTTACAACTTTTTACCCAGAAGTTAATGAAACCATCTGCGGATAGAGCTCCTCATCTACGATACTCAAGATGGTGGAACAAGTAACGCTAATTGACCGTTGGAGATACTCCACATGCGAGTGCAGGCTCTCCACAGCAAGTCTCGTTTTCTCGGTCTTGTTCCAGTCATAATTTTCTTCTTCTTGCTTTTGTAGCAACACAGACTTCCTCTCGTATTCTAGCTTAGAATTCTCTGCCTCCTAGCAAACAAAATCAAAAGACAAGGTGCGCATGGAAAACATACAGGGAATTACGACAGGAATAAACCATTTCGATTAATTCTAGGTTAATCAGAACATTACCCTCATTTCTTTGTATAGCTTTTGCTCCGAGGAATAGATTTTTCCAAGAGTTACACGATGAGCTCCTGGACAGCATGGATCACGGGGTCCAGAAGACTCTTTAGTATCTTTCAGGAGCTGAAGAGACCTGGAAGACCACCTCCATGAAAGAGCACTAACTACTTTGGCAGAATTATTTCTCTTTCCTGCAGTATTCGACAGCACAAGCCATAAAATATGGTGACTGGTGATATAACTTGATAAATGAGGTAAAAACAAAAGACGACTTAATTAAATTAGTGGGGGAAAGGGCACTAACTGTTGTTATCTGCCGAAGTCTGCAGCAGAAACTTATCAGCTAGATCAACATCGAGAAGAACAGCAACATCCTTTGGAACAGCCGAAGCTTTTAGGAAGTACTCATCCAAATCCTTTACTATTCCCTCTAATGATTTCTTTCCCCTCCACACGACCATTGCCATATCTGAATTCCCCTTCCGGTTCCATATCAACGGCCGCAAAGCATTGCCAACCATTTCGATGTCATCCACCATCTTAGGCTTGGGCTCGATGTTCGACTTCTCCTTGATTTCATCCCCACGGCCTTCTTCCTCAAATTCTGTTTTGGTCTCCGCCCAATTTTCCTCGTCAATTACATCCTCAACTTCACCTTCTTTAACTTGCGAGGGAGATGCTACCTCGAAAGGATCCCAGAACCTCCACGAATTCGGGACCGGTGGAGGAGGAGGGGAACCTTCACTATGGTCATTGAACTCAATATTCTCTTCCTTGTCGATTTCCTTCTCTTTCTCATGCTCACTTCCTTTCTCACCTTCCTCTGACCTCCTTGCGTCGGGGCTAAAAGGAGGTGGAGGAGGCGGCGGCGGAGGAGGAGGAGAGGGTGGTAAAGGCAGAGGAGGAGATGTAGGTAAACCCGAACCATATTGCGAGTTATCCAAGTTCAGAGACTCCGACTCAGTGAGCTGCCGCAGTGTAGCTCCGGTATTTTTCAACGCCCTCAAGTAAGCCAGCAGCGCATCCGCGAATTCCCACCTATACACCAGCAGCTCCTTAACCAGCTTCTTCCTCTCCTTACACATCAACATCCTCTCATCCTTCTCCATGCTAGACGCCACACACCCCATCCCTTCCTACCCTCTAACGCACTCTGGAAACCAACTAGCAGGCAAATCTCAACCGGGTGCCCCAATTCCGACAATCCCTCCGACAGCAAACCGCCACCAATCAACTTCAAAACTCCCACTTGCCAAAACCTAGCCAGCACTGCCCAAAAACAAAAATCCACCATAACCACTCGCTCTTCACCAACAATTAAAAACTCATCAGCTAATCCACCTAACATCTAAACAAATCACCACTAATCACTTCCCTGAGCATAACCCTCAGTAAAACTTCTCAAACCCAGAAACTTCCACCAAGCATGCAAAACCCTAATATTCACTAACAACCCAAAAATTACCCATAAACAAACACCCTTAACGCCATATCTCTTCTCCCACAATCTAAAACCAAAAACAACTAAAAATCATACCTGGGTTTGGAACAAAACAACAGGGGTAACGAAACCCACAACGAGCAAGTAATAAAAGTATCAAAATTGTTACACTAAACTAAACAGTAGATAAGAATCATCCACCACCTTCGGTTCATTCATCCAAATCCAAACATCCGAGGTGGCTGTCAGAACAGCACCACTAAGAAAAGAAGGGGGAGGACTGGGATTGCGCTGTCGTGCTGTGAAATTAAAAAGCTGATAAAGATTTTTTTTAAAAAAAAGGAAAAGGTTGTGGGATGTCGTCTTGGAGGGGCATCCAAAGCTAGCGCGATTTCCTCTTCGTGGAGAGACAACAATGATAGATTAAAAATAAAACAATGAAAGAGGGTGGAAGAACATAAAGCAAGCTTTCCCCCTTGGGGGGGTCCCGCCATTAATGGAGGTTTTTGCTTAGTGCTCGAGTATTAAGAAATGGCGTGCTGGTGTTCTTCTTCCTTACGCAATGCAATGCTCCCCAGTGGAAATCTTTGCTTTTTAACGCGTCTCTTTTTCTATGCGGATTTGGAATCCTGTTAAAACACGTCTGAACAATTCGTGGATCCTAAGTTTATTCGGCTGCACGTTTGGTTATAAAAAAATTTATGAAATAAGTTAGACAGATTTTGAAAATAATCGACTATCGTTCTAAAATTACTATTTTAAAGTATTGACTCGTGGCAGGTGAAGATGTCAGTAAACTCCACGTTTAAAGTAGTGACTTTGAACAATGCTGAAAATTACGTAACGACTTACTTTTTAAAGAAAAATGCGCTATGTGACTTTAAAAAGTTCATTCTTTAGTTGGAAATTATGCCGCGACTTATTTCTTAAGAAATTCGTTATTTTAAGTAGACTTTACGACAACTCATTTTTTAGTTGAAAATTATGTAGCTACGTAACTTCTCAAAGAAATTCATCACTTCAAGTAGCGACTTGAGGACAGTAGTCGACGATTTCTGAAACTCGTGATCGTATTTTACAAAATATTTTTATAACTAGCCGTACGCGACATTTTTATCGATGATGCCATACGTTATACGTGGTTGATCGATTAGTTCTTTTCAGTTTAAGCCGTAGACTGATTTAGATTTTTAATTAGGCGGATGTTGTGTGAATGGACTCTTAGTATGTTTGATCATGAATTCAATGTAATTTAGTTTGGGCTTAATTCTTTATATGGGCTTCACATTGGATTTGGGCCCGCAACCAGGAATTTTCATTATCGAAACCCAATACCAAATTAATTTGTTAGTAATTTGCTAGATTTTCTTGTATAGTTTTGGACTTTTGGAAGGAATTTTTAATAATGATTTTATTTCAAAAAAAAATTCTTGGAGTAATTTTCCCAAGTGGAAAATTTTCGATTTAGAATTTCAGTGGCTAATCACAATCAAATATAAAAAAAAAAATTCTCCTCCCAATTTTATATATACAGATACTTTCATTTCGCATGAAAAAATAATACATTTCATATTCAAATATTTGTAATTATGAATATTACATTTGCAATAATTCCTTTTGCCATCATGACATTTTTAGGTTTCATCACAAAAGCTTTGACCTAAAAAAGTTCTCACCACATAATTGAATTTGATATGATTATGCCTCATGTAAATAATTACTCCCATCCCATCCTTTTCATTTTCTTATTTATTTTGTTTTTATTGATTTTTTGGGTGTTGGTAGTTGGATTGAAATTATAGCTGACATTAATTGACACCCACCTATCTAAAAAGTGTGACTCCTCCACATGCACCACCCCCACTCCCCCATCATTGATAAAAAAAAAATTATTCACTTTTTACCCTCACCAAAATTAAAATTTACTATTTTTTAAGATAAATTGAAGTGAGATTTTTTATTTTATTATAGAAATATACTAAATATGGAATTAATTAAATATGCATTGTGATTTTGCAATTATTAGCTGTTGTGATTTTTTTAATTTTTTTTAAAAATATATAATCTACTGTATTTAGGGGATTAACCAGTGTCCTTAGGGCACTCGTTAACAAGATCCATTAAATATATATATAATCATAATATCCTAATAAAAAATTCTAGAAAAGGGAAAATAAGTAAATTCTAGAAAAAAAAATCAATGAAAAAACGACTACATTTTAGATTCGTTCGTTGCGATTAAAAGAATTTTACGTTATTGACCGCCACGGACTCGTTAAGCATTTATTACGAGTTACTAAGTTGGAATAAGAATTATTATAATTTTATTAAACAGTTTATATTTTCAAATACAGAATATTTTTACCAAGTCTAATAACTAATAAGCGAGATATTCTGATTCAAAACAAACAGAAGACAAGACACGGATACAGTAATTTGGAAATTTAATTATTTTCATCATCCATAGAGGAACTCACTAATAAAAGATAAATGAAAAACACAAAACAAAACTACGAGAAGACGATTAAAATTTATTTATATTTCAAAAAAAAATATATGATTACTTCAATTATATATCCAAGTCAAGACCAAACACTCTTTGATTCGACAATTTAAAATTTGACTCGGAAGTCTCAAGAAAAGAGAGACAGTCCTGCTCAAAAATATATCAAGCTTGAATCTAAAATAATAGTGACGACATTAGTATTAAGTTTCATTTTTATAACAAAATATTACAAGACATATCTTGCATCGTTCGAGCTCTGTCAAGATCAAATTCGAACCGTATTTTGAACTTTCTTATCTCGAGTATACTCTTTGTAATGTAAAATTAACAAAAAATGGCCCCCCCTTCAATAAAGGCAAAAAATTTAATTTAAATATGGTGGAGGTCCCCCCTCCCCGACATTTGCTTTCATCTGCCGTTTCAGGAAATAAATAGAAAATTAAAGAGGTCTCTCTGCTTTCCGCAGCTGCTGCTGCTGCTGCATGCCACAGGCAGCAAATGAGTGTGTCCGAAGCGCAATCAAAAAGCAGCACCTCCCACAACTCCACACACCTCCGCTCGGGTCCCTTTCATTGGTCTGTGCACGTTTCGAAAGATAGTAGGGAGAAACCCCCTTTTTTACTCATCAAGTTTTTGGTTTTCCCGAGTGTTATCCCGTCCTGTCCGTTACCTTTTTCTTATTTTTTTTTTAAATTGGTATAATGATTGTTTGATGTGTCATCGGAATTACCGTAAAGTTGGGATTTTTAAATGGTGGGTGTTGGGGGAGGAGGAGGAGGAGGAGAAGGTCGACCCATTTTGTCCCGACTTTTGTTTTTGGTGTTTTGTTTAATGGGTGTTCGCTGGTTTTGTTGGTTTGGTGGGTAGTTCGTGTGAGATTTTTATTGGGGGGGTGGAAACTTCTTATGTGTTTTTTCTCCCCCCTAACCTTTGGAGTCATGTGCTGCTGCTCTGTTAAGGGGTGTGTTTGGGGGGGAGGGGAAAAAGAAATTATAAATAGGAAGTTGCTGGGTTTTTCTTTTCTTTTATGAGTTGGTATTCGGTGGAGTGGAAGGGTTGACCTGCAGGTTTTGTAGTGGGGAGGGAGGGAAGGCGGGTTGGGTTGGGTAGTGCGTTTCTGATTGGATTTGTTCTTTTGGGATGAATTGAGGTTGGGGACGTTTTTGTTTTTGGCTTGGTTTGGTTGATTTCAGTGCAAGCTTCTTTCGGGGGTTTTAATTTGGGTTGGACTGTAGCTGGGTCTGGGAGGAGTTCTCTGTCCTGCTCTTGGATTTTAGCTGGGTTTTTTTTGTGCAGAAAGAGGTTAGTTGAATTGTGGGAGAGATTGCGGCATTGTGGTGGGAGTTTAAAGTTTGAGGATAAGGTGGGAGAAGGCAGAAGGAAGTGAAGAAGAGGGGTGGAGGAATCTGGGTTTGGCATTGTTGTGTTTCAGTTTTTGGAGTTGTGAAGAATGGCTTTGAAGTTGGGATCCAAGAGTGATGCATTCCAGAGGCAAGGCCAGGCTTGGTAATGTGGCTGCATTTTAGTACTGGTTGCCCTTTTGATTGAATTGTGTGCACATAACTTGTGGTTCGGTTTTTGTGAACTCGGTGCCTGATTTAACCTATAACACACTACTCCGACTGAAATGTGTGGGCGGTGACTGTTCAATTTCTGGTTTATTTGATTTCTTCCCTGAAGCTTTTTGCAATGGCCATGTCAATTGAGATTCCTTTGTTTGGGGAAACTGTGTTTGTGTTGGCATATCCGGGCTTTTGCTAAGGTTGACGATTTCCTGTTGTGTTTGGGAATGGACTGGATGAAGTGGTCAATGGCAGATGGAGTAGCCAGTCCACTTGCTTCTAGTTTACTGGATTGGACTGCCATATCTTATTTGAGTTGGGTCATCAGAAGGATGTTTTGCCAGTGATTTCTTGTTTGCTTTAGTTTCTTACAACATTGTGACTTCCTCTATGGGTGTCTCGATTTATAGACCTACATGGTGATGCTTAGTGGGTTGACTTTATCAAAGACCTCTCTTAATTGTGTGATGATATTGCTCGCATTGCACACTCCATGTCTTTAGATGTTTGGAAGATGCATTGAAAATGCTGTTGCTGTGTTTGCATCACAGCGGCTTCCTGCCAATTCCTTGAAAGACTATTTAATTGGGTCTCCATCTGTTTTGTCTCTACTGTTCAAAGTATTGTTGTTAATATCATGCATACATGATGGCTTTAGGTTCTGTACGACTGGGCTGCCGAGCGACCTCACCGTTGAAGTTGATGATATGTCCTTCCACCTGCATAAGGTAATTAACCTCGTTACTTCAGTGCATTCCTTATAATTCTGAATTCTCTACTACCTGTTTGAAATGTCTTAGACCTGTTGTTTTGGGGCATGCAGTTTCCTTTGCTCTCCAAGAGTGGTGTCATGGAGCGGAAGATCACGGAGGCATCTGCTGGAGACGAAGAGAAATGCACGATAAACATAACAGGAATTCCTGGGGGAGCCAAGGCGTTTGAGCTCGTCGCTAAGTTCTGTTATGGGATGAAGCTGGAACTGACTGCCTCAAATGTCGGATCCCTCCGATGTGCAGCGGAACATCTCGAGATGACGGAGGAATATGGGGAAGGCAATTTGATCATGCAGACGGAGAACTTCATGAATCAGGTGGTCCTCCGGACCTGGCAAGACTCATTGAAGGCGCTTCAAACTTGTGAGGACCTCACTCCATTTGCCGACGAACTCAACATAACCAGTCGGTGCATCGAGTCGCTGGCTGTGAAAGCTTCTACTGACCCGAATCTATTTGGGTGGCCTATGATGGAACGTGGTGGGCCGATGCAGAGTCCTGGTGGCAGTCTTCTGTGGAATGGAATCAGTACGGGAGCTCGACCCAAGAATTTGAGCTCCGATTGGTGGTATGAGGATGCCACAGTGTTGAGCTTCCCTCTGTACAAAAGGTTGATTTCTTGCATGCAATCTCGTGGCATGAAGCCAGAGATAATCGCAGGTTCACTTAGTTTCTATGCCAAGAGATACTTGCCGGGATTGAACCGTCGACAGAGCATTGGAGAGTCGAGTGCTCGCATTGGGCATTTTTCTCAAGGGGCATTGCCCTCCGAAGAGGACCAGAGGACTTTGGTGGATGAGATTGATCGGTTGCTTCCTATGCAGAAGGGGCTGGTTCTGACGAAATTCCTGTTTGGTCTGCTTCGAACGGCCGTGATTCTTCGTGCTAGTGACTCATGCATGTCAAACTTGGAAAGGAGGATCGGGATGCAGCTTGATCAAGCTACCCTCGAAGATCTCCTGATGCCTAACCTGTCTCATTCCATGGAGACCCTTTACAATGTGGACTGCGTCCAGCGAATCCTCGAGCACTTCCTCGAGATGGATCAAGCTGTCGGCGGTGGAGGAGGGTCTCCATGTTCTGTTGACGATGATGGTCAACTGGTTGGATCACCATCATTGACTCCTATCACCATGGTGGCCAAGCTAATCGACGGATACTTGGCGGAGGTTGCCCCTGACGTCAACCTGAAGCTCCCAAAGTTTCAGACCCTTGCAGCTGCCGTTCCCGAGTATGCACGGCCCTTGGACGACGGTCTTTATCGCGCAGTCGATGTCTATCTGAAGGTAACTACTTCTCGTTCTGCCTAAACCGCAACAGGATCGATTTCTATAACTAGACATATGTTAATATGCCAATAAGCTCGTCTGCAGTCGCACCCGTGGCTTGCCGAGTCCGACAAGGAGCAGCTCTGCCGGCTGATGGACTGCCAGAAGCTTTCTCTGGAGGCATGCACGCATGCAGCACAGAATGAGCGTCTTCCTCTGAGGATTGTCGTCCAAGTCCTCTTCTTCGAGCAGCTCCAGCTGAGGACATCCATAGCCGGTTGTTTCCTCGTGTCGGAAAATCTCGATGGAGGGTCAAGGCAGCTGAGGAGTGGGATGGCGGGGTCGGCGGCCGAGGGGGGCGGATGGACAGTGGCCGCGAGGGAGAATCAGGTGCTGAAAGTAGGGATGGACAACATGAGGATGCGGGTGACGGAGCTCGAGAAGGAGTGCTCAAACATGAGGGAGGAAATCGAGAAGTTGGGGCAGGCCAAGGGCGGGGGAGGAGGCAGGGATGGGGGCTCGTCGACCAAGTGGTTCGGAATGTCGAAGAAGCTCGGTCTCGGGTTCGGCGGGGTGAAGTCCCAGATGTGCAGCGCGGAGGAGAAGTCCATAAGCAACAACAAGAAGGGAGGCAACGCCAAGATCGCCAAGTTCAAGGATCATCAACATGGGAAGCACAAGAAGGGCTTCTCCCATGAAGATTAATCAATCCTATTATCAAAACTAAGTTCGATTAATTTTTTTTTCTTTTTTTGGGAGGCTTTAAAATCCATTTTGATGTTATATTGTGACTTGTTCCTACTCTATTTTGCTTTTCCAATCCACCTTTTTCTTTTGCAATATGACTATTTTGAATTTGTGTGCAATTATGATCTAATATGTTAAAGAAAACATCATAAAAGGAAAAAGAGTTTTTTTTTTTTTTTAAAAAAAAGAATTTGTACTGATTTAAGTATAACATGTTTATGCAAGTAATTAATTGATTTTATAAGCCATTTGTATTAACGCACCGATTTTTTTTTATTTTTTAATGAAGGTTGATTTCTCAAATTTTTATTTTTATTTATAAAAAATTGTAGATTAATTTAAGAATCCAACCGTGATTTTTAACCCATAATTATCTCTAACAAACTAAACTTCTCATACAAGATATCCTAACGAAACAAATATCTTAACTTTTTTTATAGTAGTAATATTTGTGAAGAATATTAACTAATTTTGATAATTAATTGATAAGAAAAAAAAACAACCAAAATATAAATACGCCCGCAGAGTATTCCATCAATTAGCTTGAAAAATAAAAATCTATAAATTTATATTAAATTAAAAAAAAACACTGATGAGAAAAAGTCAAGGCAAATTTAGTCAATTTATTTTATTATTAATCAATAATATGTATTTTTTGTTTGTTCTTCCATCAGATTCTGATTCTATATTTGTTCTCTATATATATAACAAATAAAAGGACACACTCTTTTGCTTCTGCCCTTGATCGCCTCTCTGAATTCGTTAGGATTGCTTCGACTTCATTCAGGTACGCCGTCTTCACATGGTGACGGTCGATACGATGCGCATACGAGATGGGCGATGGACTTCGACCGTCGATACGATGTGTCGCGTCTCGATGTGGTACATCCGTGACGGTTGATACGATGTTGTTTTCCTGATGTTTTTGATTCAGTAATTTCAGCATGGGAGAGGTGACTGATGTCGGCGGGATACGACGGAGGTGTTTCGCATGCTCGAAGGGCGACTTCCTTCCCGGAGAGTCGTTCGAGTCGTTTGGCAATTACGTCAGGGCGCTCAGAGAGACCCCTGTCAGGCTCAAGGACAGGCTACTCGCGCGCTCACTTGACGCGATCGAGATTTACGAGGTGAAGGCGCAGAGCAGGAACGAGATGAAGAGGACTTTGACGTGGTGGGACCTGATGTGGTTCGGGATCGGGGCTGTGATTGGCGCGGGTATATTCGTACTCACAGGGCTCGAGGCGAGGGAGGATGCAGGCCCTGCGGTTGTGCTATCGTATGTTATCTCCGGCGTGTCGGCGCTGCTGTCGGTGTTCTGTTACACCGAGTTTGCCGTTGAAATCCCGGTCGCTGGTACGTAAGTTTTCCGAGATGAACTCGGGCCATGGATTAGTTTAATTTACGAATAATTTGATGCAGGCGGATCGTTCGCGTACTTGAGGATCGAACTTGGAGACTTTGCCGCCTTTATAGCGGCGGGCAACATCCTTCTTGAATACGTCATTGGCGGAGCGGCCGTGGCCCGGTCATGGACATCGTATTTCGCAACCCTATTGGGCCATCAACCGAGGGACTTTGTCTTTAAAGCGAATGGACTGCCGGACGGTTACAACCTCCTCGATCCGATTGCCGTCGGAATATGTGCAGTCATATGCATATTCGCGGCCCTCAACACCAAGGGCTCTTCTCGGCTCAACTACATTGCCTCCATCGTCCACATGATCATCATCACATTCATCGTTATTGCGGGACTGATGAAGGCAGATACAAAGAACTACTCCGATTTCGCGCCTTATGGGGCACATGGCATCTTACAGGCGTCGGCGGTGCTTTACTTTGCATACATTGGGTTTGACGCGGTTTCGACCATGGCTGAGGAGACGAAGAATCCCGGGAGAGACATTCCGATTGGACTCATCGGCTCGATGGTCATAACCACGGCTTGTTATTGCCTGATGGCCGTGACCTTATGCCTCATGCAGCCATACAAGCAAATCGACGAGAACGCCCCGTTTTCGGTCGCATTCGAGGCCGTCGGATGGAACTGGGCCAAGTACATCGTGGCCGCTGGCGCACTGAAAGGCATGACGACCGTGTTACTCGTTGGAGCCATCGGACAAGCCCGGTACCTCACTCACATCGCCCGGACCCACATGATGCCCCCGTGGTTCGCCCTCGTGGACGAGCGCACGGGGACTCCCATCAACGCCACAGTGACAATGCTCCTTGCGACAGCAATCATCGCCTTCTTCACCAAACTCGAGATCCTGTCCAACCTCCTCTCGATCTCTACCCTCCTCATCTTCATGACGGTCGCCGTGGCCCTCATCGTCCGTCGCTACTACGTCTCAGGCACAACCACTCCCTCCGACCGCAACAAGCTCATCCTCTGCCTCGCCCTCATCCTCGGCTCCTCAGTCGGGACATCCATCTACTGGGGGGTAACCCAGGGAAGCGGCTGGATCGGGTACTGCATCACCTTGCCGATATGGCTACTATCCACTGTCGCGCTCCGGGTGACCCTTCCTCAGGCAAGGGACCCGAAGCTGTGGGGGGTGCCGCTCGTGCCTTTCCTCCCCTCTGCTTCGATCGCGATCAACATATTCCTGCTGGGTTCGATCGACAAGGACTCGTTCATACGGTTCGGCGTATGGACCGCGTTCCTGCTCGTGTACTACTTCTTCCTCGGACTGCACGCATCCTACGACACCGCCATGGAAGCCAAATCCAACCTCATCGAGGAAGGCTCGTGATCAAAGGTAGTCCTAATATTTTATCCTAGGATGATTAAATTTATATATATCCTAATATTTTATCCTAGGATGATTAAATATATATATATATATATATATATATATATATATATAATCTCTGTTTATGTTGGTTCAATTTTAATCATTTTTGTATATACAAATGAAATATTATCTCCCCATTATCACAAAAATAGAGTTATTCGTGTTAGTAAAATTAACGGAACGAAGTAAAAAATGCTAAATATAAAAATGAATATTTATAATTTTATAAGAATTATATAAATAAATTATATATTAAAATATATTACGTCAGTTTTTATATTCTTAATAATTTTTCTAAAAATTATTTTAAAATTTTAAATTTAGACACATCACAGTAAGCACCCTAAAAATAATTTTATATTCTAAAAATATAATGTACTAAAAAAAACCAAAAATAGATTCAGACCTGGGAATCGGAATCTGTCTGTCTGTCCTAAAGGCATTATAAATACGTGACATATTAGAACCTCTCGAACAACCCCCAAGTTCTCCTCGGATGACCTCCCGCGGCGAAGCCCGATTCACGGCACATCTTGGTCTGGCTGATTGAGAACCCATTCACATCAGAGGTGCCGAGTTTCGGGAATCCGACAGTGTCATTTCTTCAGCATTCGCCATGGGAGGAACGAGCGAAACCGGAGAGATTCGGAGACGTGGTTGTGGTTGCTCCAAGGATGACTTCCTCTCGGAGGACTCGTTCCAGTCGTTCGGGAATTACTTCAAGGCCCTCGGTGATACCCCGGCCCGTATCAAGGACCGGCTCCTCACGAGGTCCTTGGACACATTGGAGCTCCACGAGGTGAAGGCGCAGAGCGAGCATGAGATGAAAAAGTCGCTCACCTGGTGGGACCTCATCTGGTTCGGGATCGGTGCCGTGATCGGTGCTGGAATATTTGTGTTGACGGGTATTGAGGCGAAGGAAGATGCGGGCCCTGCCGTCGTGCTTTCGTATGTCGTGTCCGGAATCTCTTCGCTCTTGTCTGTGTTTTGCTACACAGAGTTTGCGGTCGAAATCCCGGTCGCCGGTAAGATTTGTACAATGTATTAGCGATTTCATCCAGGGAAGGGCTCCAGCGTTGATGCACGAGATTTTGTAACATCGCAGGTGGATCCTTTGCATATTTGAGGGTTGAACTCGGAGACTTCGTGGCGTATATTGCAGCAGGTAACATCCTCCTCGAGTACGTTATTGGCGGTGCAGCGGTGGCTCGGTCATGGACGTCCTACTTCGCGACCCTTCTTGGCCGCCACCCTATGGACTTCCTCATCAAATCGAGCAGCCTACCAGACGGATACAACCTCCTCGACCCAATCGCCGTCGGCGTATGCATTCTCATAGGCATCCTCGCCTCGTTGAACACAAAGGGATCCTCTCGTCTCAACTATGTTGCCTCGATTGTACATGTCATCGTGATCTTGTTCATCATCATCGCCGGACTCATTAAGGCCAACCCAGAGAACTACTCAAACTTTGCTCCCAATGGCGCCCGTGGAGTCTTCCAGGCATCTGCTGTGCTTTTCTTTGCATATGTTGGCTTCGATGCTGTTTCCACCCTGGCAGAGGAGACCAAGAACCCTGGGAGAGATATCCCGATCGGTCTCATCGGCTCGATGGTCCTAATCACCATCGTGTACTGCCTGATGGCCATAACCCTATGCCTCATGCAGCCGTATTACCAAATCGACGCAAACGCTCCCTTCTCGGTCGCGTTCGAGGCAGTTGGATGGAACTGGGCCAAGTATATTGTGGCTGCTGGTGCACTCAAGGGCATGACATCCGTGCTTCTCGTCTCGGCCATTGGGCAGGCTCGATACCTCACCCACATTGCTCGTACTCACATGATGCCCCTGTGGTTCGCCCGCGTGGACGAGCGCACAGGTACCCCGGTCAACGCCACGGCAAGCATGCTTCTCGCGACAGGCTTCATCGCCTTCTTCACCAAGCTCGATATCCTATCCAACCTCCTCTCGATCTCCACCTTATTCATCTTCATGACCGTCGCCGTGGCCCTCATCGTCCGCCGATACTACGCCTCAGGAACAACCACATCCACAGACCGCAACAAGCTCGTCGCCTTCATCCTCCTCATCCTTTCATCCTCAATCGCTACCTCACTTTTCTGGGCCATCAACATCTCCAGCCTGGTCGGTTACTGTATCAGCATCCCCATCTGGTTCCTCTCGACTCTCGGATTACAGCTCTCAGTCCCCCAGGCACGTCAGCCAAAGACATGGGGAGTTCCGCTCGTGCCTTGGCTGCCCTCGGCGTCGATCTTCATTAACATTTTCCTACTCGGATCGATCGACAAGGACTCGTACATAAGGTTCGCGATGTGGACAGGGTTGCTGATTGTGTACTACGTGTTGGTCGGGCTTCACGCATCGTATGACACGGCCAAGGCAGCGGAGAGGAAGCGCAACCAGGGGGAGGCTCAGAGCGAGCTGGAGGAAGGGAACTGAGGAACAACCAAAACACAACCAGCCAATTTTCCAAGATTTAAGATGATTAAGTTTAAAATTATTTATTTAGCTTGGGATTTGACTGTAAATGGGTGTAAATATATAAAATAAAAATAATTCCATTTATTGATATATTTAAGATTATCTTAATTTTAAAAAAAATCTCTCGAAACTATTATATTTAGCGAAATATTTCTAAAGCGACATAAATCGAAACAAACTACAAGTTTTGCTAATCAGACTTAATATCAGTTTAGAAATCTACTTTGACAATAATTTTGTTTCCTTTAAAACATGAAATTTTCTTGTTTTGTAATGTGCACAAAACATGAAAAAAAGCCCACTTATAACACAATTGAGCAAAACCCAAATCAAACCTTCTATCCTAAAAGATAGATAAATCATAAAAAAGCACAAGGAAATACTCAAATTAAAAAAGGAAAAGAAACCCAAAAAACTCAAGCAAATGAAGAACGCTTGAAGAAGATATCACAATTCTAAAACGACCCATAATCTGTGGCAATATTCACAGAAGAGAAAACCACAAAAGGCAGGACTAAGACTTGACCGCAGGAGGGCGATCAAGTTTCGATCTTGAGGAGAGTGTTGAGGGATGTACTGTTGAATCTTTGAGCAAGGGCCCGTATTACAAGCACGATTACGTCACGGAGGTGTTTGGACTGCACGACCAAGTCTATGTCATTGTCGCTGTCCACAACGATCCTGAGACGGTGCTGGTCGCTCCGGAAAAGCTCCACCTGTGGGAAATCAGCATTTAGGAAGCGGCGGGCTGGTGGAGAAGTAATGAGAGAGCTGATGAGGATGGATTTGAAGTTACGTGAAATGGTGGAGCGTAAGTGCCACGGATTTCCGTGGTTGCGAAAGTAGTCTTCGATCCTGGCTTGACCACCTTCACTCTTTTCCTGTTGATTTCCAGCACTCTTTTGACGAGAGTTCCCATTTCAGGAGCCTGAAAGGACTAACTACGCGTCAGAATTGTACCCGATACCTGACCATGACACGACCAACAGTTTATTGAGAATGTAGCTTACCTTCTTGGTGTTTCGGTTTTTATCACAGAGAACCTCAAATTTCACAGATCCGAGCTCAAGCTTTTGCTTCACTTCTCTGAGAAGATCGGGATCTACACAAAACATTTCAAACTTATTATCAAACAGAGCAAGTATTTCTGGTGCGTGATTGATGAAAATGAATATGTGGGCAACATGAGAGGATGCCCAGGAATTACCAACTGCGATTGGATCCGTTGATGCCGATACGGGTGGACCCTCAATTCCATCCTCTCGCACAGGAGTATACACTGCTACTAAGCGGTACCCCACATCATCGACATTCGCTTCGTATGTGCTCCCTGTCTCACCTGAAACATCAACACCCTGGTGTCAGGATATACATTGAGCAAAAGTCCACGGAATTTGGTTTTATGTATTTGGGGGATACCTTGTAGGGAGATAAGATCGGGACTCCCCACCATAGCTCTAAGCCACTGGATCTTGCTTTTCCCTTCAATTCCGCCACTGTAAATGCCCTGAATGGTGTACAAGTTCGTGTGGAAACCCATGCCCTCAATTTCTAGCTTATCGATCCTTGGCATGCCTGCATTGACGTAACCCGGTGCTTAAAACAATGCCAATTGCAAACAAACGCTCATAAGAGTTGCAAGACAGTAGACCATCCAACAAAGACGGTGTTTGAAGGAGACCAAAACATAAAGCACCTGGCTGAATGGGAGAAGTCTCGGCATATGTGGGTTCAGTTGATCTCCCAAACACATCGGTCACTACACATTCACATCTCAAGTATCTCCCAATATCTTCAAATCGAACTCTGTAAATGCAGGAACGTTCTGAAGGCATTGGCTCAAAAGAATTTCCACCGACTACTGGTGTCCGAAACCTGAAAGAAATAACCAGCAAGTAGTACGTGGGTTTTAAGAGCAATCACACCTGCTGCTGAACAATAAAATTGAACTTCTTCTCAAAACTACCAGGAAAGGGGTATACCATTGATACTTGGCATCCTTCTTGTACTTTTTCCATAGATGTTGTTGGGTTTCGCTCTTTGGGATCACTTCAACAGCCGTGAGCATGTTACCTTCCATCGCCGTTCCAGTCAGAGCAAGCATCTCAAATTCCAGTTCATCTACATTATTGGAAAGAAGAAATTTAAATATGAAGCTGAAAATGAACTCTATCTCATTTGCTTTCAGTTATTGCAAATCCTTTTGTGGTCTATTGTAGTAATAAAGATAGATTGACATGAGTCTGAATGAAATACTTCATTTCCGATCAATGAATGCCAATCCAAATGGGAATAAAGGCAGGTATTTTACCAGGGTAGATAACTTCTGTGGCTTCCGATACCTTGAGTTCACCAACAAAAGAGTCTGAACGGACCGGCGTATAACTGAAAATAAGATTCAACACCCAACATAGAAAATTGATCATAAATTCAAAAAAAAGAAATGCTACAGAAGAATACTTTCAAACACAGTATACATATCGAGTCCAATAACAGTTGGAGAATTCCTGTTCATCGGTACATTCCGGAAAGGAAAGCTTAAGCAGCGTTTTCAATACAACATCAATTTAAGCTCTCAAGGACAGTTCAAGCAATGCAATTTCATATCCACTTGACCACCTGAACAGAATCAGAGACACAACAACTTCCCGCGACAGCAGAATTGTTGTAACAAGAAAATTTTGAAGAAGACAATACCCGAAAAGTAAGCAGCAATTGTAGTCTGAATCCATAACTTCATAGGTCTTAGAATTAGCACCATTGACAAGAACAATAGTTCCTTCTGAATCTTCTCTGTACCAACTGTAAAGACTCAATCCCTCATAACCACCGAAATACTCTCCTTCTCCGGAATAAACTCCAGAAGATAGCTTCTGCACATAAACATTGAGAGCTAGAGGATGAGCTGCAACAAAATATTCCACTGAAGAAGTAAGATAAATAGAACAAAATCAAATAATAGTTTGAGCTTGAATGTTTTTTTAGTGGTCTAGATGGTCAAAATAGAAGAAATTGATATCAGTTCTAAACTCTAATTTGTACATACCAGGGGATACCGGATAATCAGAAATTGCAACCAAGGGTTTCCCACACTTTCCATCTGAACGAGTGGGTACCCAATACAAGGCTATGTACTTTGCAATTTCAGAAAGCAATGGAGTGTAGGTCCTAAATAAACAACATAAATGAGCAAAAAGTTTACAAGTTAAACAAAAGCAAGGATGATCAACCTCCTAAAAAATATGACATACGGATATACAAGGACTTACAATGATCTCACACATTCAAGATCACTATCTTCAGAATTGAATAGATCTAAAAGCTCTGACTCATCCGGTTTGTTTTCCACAATGAACCAGATGAGCTCACCAATGCCTTCTTCACCACCATAGTACTTTTTAAAAGGGGTTACCACCTGACTCTGATAGCAATCAGGTAGTGAAAGCTCCAAGCCCACAGGATCCGCTGTCGAGACATAACAGTATTGTCATCTAAAAAGTTAGGATCTTAATAAAAAGGCTGCTGTACGAACACAGGGATTTTCATAATTACGCAATGAAGGGTAGCCAATTAGCATGGTTATTTTGCAGAGGTCATTAGTTAGCTTAATTACCACTACCATTGGAGAGAGATACGTTCATATAAAGAACAAAATTAGATAGCGATGATCAGTCAGACACTCAAAAGGCATTTCATTAATTAGTTGTTGCACTAATAGAAGAAACTATGAATGGTATTTCGCAATAAGCACATACCGGGAGCAACAATATCAGACACCAAACTCTTCGGTGTTCCTCGCATTCCATCATTTCGGACTGGGTTATATGTAAGTTCAATGTATGTCCCAACATCATCAAGTGACAAATCAAGAAAATCTGCCAGAGAATTAATTCACTATGTAAGTATAATGGGTAAAGGTTCAACCAAATTACATATTATTTGAATAATAAATCACCTTCAGAGCTTATTTTCTCCCTCTTGCCATTGCTCCTTATCCGGGACCACTCAAACCAACAATTTCCCTTCTCCCTGCCAAATATCAGGGCGAAGCTCGAATAAGAAATATAAATTCAAATTCATTACTTCTCCTGCTTATGATCTGCAGAACATGCTCAAGTAACATACCCTCCAATATAAGTGGCAGTAAAGGTCAAGCGCTGCCCTTCCACTAATGACCCAATAATATCCAAGGAATGACAGGTTGGAGGACCTGTATAAAAGCAAATTGTAAAATCAGAAGATGATTGAGTATCAAAACTCAGCAGAATAATTGTTCTAAATAAATGTATTCAAGCAAAAGAAGGAGGGTATTGATTGTTTGAGAGGAAAATGTATTGTTGGTCCAATAGTCTACCTGGAATTACAGGCCCGACTTTTCTAGATAGAACCACCGGACCACGAGCCGAGTCGCTTCTGACTGGTTCACCAGAAACAGAGATGAAGCAACCAATATCATCATACATGGGTATATATGATGCATCATTGGCACCAGTAATTTCTGATTCTACGCCATTTGGATTTGTCTGCATGACAACAGAAGTTGCAGTTTCAGGTTAAAGGAGATACAAATGTGAATTATAGGAACTACATATTATACAATTAAACAAATTCGCACACAGAAGTGATTGACAAACAGCATAGAAGTATGAAGTTCCAAATTTAAGAAATATTGCAACAGAATGAATATAAGAGGAAATGGTTGACAAATACGCTTATCGGTAGAGAATTTTAAATATTTACCCTAATCCAGTGGAAAATAGAATTTCCTTCTTCACCACCCCAGTATTGTTTGTCGACGCATAGCATGTTTCCCTCAATTGGATGGCCCGTTATATGCAGAGAAAGCAATCTTGGACTTCCTGAGTCATTTTGGACAGCAACAACATCAGGAAAAGTACTTTTTTCCAATTTATAAAGCGATTGCTTTGGTTCGTAATAGGAGACTAGAATCCATCCAGGCACTTCGATAGGCAGTAGTCTCAAGAACTGTTTTCAAAAGGAATAGTTTCGATTGGAGAGAGTCATCCGAGCAATTATTCTAAGTCCAATCCACCTATGGTTGCATATGAAGCAAAGATGGATGAACGAAAAAGAGCTCATAATATAAAACATCACATTATTCATGCTTTTAACGGATTAATGATGCAACAGGTTTTCAGTAATTTATCGTTGTCTAGTTTTTTGCAGGTTCATAATGCCAACAGAATAAGTTTGCAAACTTACCAGGACGTACACGCTCTTGTCCCTTGCAAGTTCTGGGCTCACCAATCATTCTGTCATTGCGCACTGGTGTACATTGAAAAGAGATGAACTTGCCAATTGCCTCCTTTGGAATATGATATTCAAGAAGTCCCGAAGCCTCATCAATTAAAGCACCAGAATCTGACTCAACCTGCAGATATTTATCTGAAGGCAATCAGCCAAAACTCCGTATGAACCCAATGCTAGTACTCAATGCACAAGGCCAGGTCTGGGAGTAGGATGTTGAACCAGTTGCTCATGGGTCATGCTCACAGACAGACTTCAAATGAATGACAAATATACTGTACCACTTTCGGATGTCAGGAGTTACTAACGACAAAGAGATCACTTTAATGATTGAACAGAATGGCATGAAATATAACCTTGGAGTAACCTGTTTTTACTACTGTTCAAAACAATGTCATAGTGCAATTCAAATTTTAGCATCAATGGAACTCCATGTCAAATTGCACAGAGGTCCCTGACTATAGTTAGGAGGAAAAATGTCAGTTTAACTTCTTTAACCATATTTTCTTGCCTCAGAGTTTTCGGACCCGAAAAAATATATGGAAAAAATGTGTGATTCCGACCTGATACTTCACAAGGTAACTTGACCAGTTAACACACTAGCCGGCCGTGCATGAACAATATTAACAGAAGCCAGCAGCAGAATAAGGTTAGCAGAACATCAAACGCTAGTTTTACCTCATGTAGATACCATTTGTAGATACTTTTTCCTTCATGTCCGCCAATATAGCCGTATGATGCAGTGAGAATCCCACCTTCAGTGTAATCACCAGTTATGGAGAGAAAGTTTATGCTTGGAGGAAGGTCTGCAACATCAAATATCACAAGTCGGAAGTGACATGAAAATTTAGTCCATCTGACCATGCTTCGTGGCAATAAATGAAAACAAAATCAAAGTGAAATATAGGCCAACCAGAATTACTTACACTCAACAGCTCTTTCAGACACCGCATATGCTGGCTCGCCAGAATCTCCATCTGGAGTCATGGGTACATATTTTGCAACAATATAGCATCCCACTGCCCCTAGAGGTATTCGCAGTGTCTGAATTGAAAGAGAGAAAGCTCAAGTAATAAACATTAAAGTAATAATGAAGAAAAACATGCATTACTGGTTCCTACATTAAATAGAATCAACTGCATGCCCTCGTGTTCTCAGAGCTATTTAGTCGTATTAGGATGAAGGTCCTTGGCACAACAATTGTTCATCTAATAGCTACTGTACAGGCTTAATGTGTAAATGCCCCTGCAAATATTTACTAGAGCAAAGTTGTTTACATATACAACCATCTTTCCCCAGCCCTGCCCCAAGCTAGGTGGACTGTTCTCTTTGCATCAAGGCAGTCTCCAATTGAAAGATTACCATACCTTGGCTATTTTCGCAGTGCTTAGTGCTTCAAGGTCGTCTTCACTAACTAATCTAGTAGAGCTCGATTTGAACCATTGCACTTTACTAGCAGCTTCAGTTCCTCCAGTAATTTGACCCGCAACAGTGATTTTGCTACTTTCTCTCAAATCTCCAATGATCTTCAGATTTGTTACTTTTGGTGGAGCTATTTCCCAGCCAAAAAAAAAAATAACAAATGGAGGATGCAAACTGTTAGAATATCGGGCCAGCCCATATGTCGAGCCCAGCGGGGTTTGGAGTAGCCAGCTAGGCTATGTACACTAGACCGGACTATCTTCTCTAGCCGATGTGGGATTGAGTTTGCTATATGGCAATGACATTAGCAGTCATTGAGCATGAAATTTTAGAAAGTTCCATATTGAGTAGTTTTCTAAGGGCTGCACTGCTTCATGAAGGCAACAACTCACGATAATGAAAACGTCATTGTAAAAATGCAAAATCTTAAGAAAATTTACTTTGCCGGTTGGACATTTACATATTAAGGCACGGATAAACAAAAAATTTAAGGATCTTTAAAGCCAATATACCTTGCTTTACTCTACCAGACACCACGGAGACTGATTCTCCTGCCTGCCCTGAAAAATTAACATCATAATTTCAGGAAAAACAATATACGGAACATAAAAGTTACAAAAACGCAGAAGGGCTAACCCTCAAAATTGATAGGTACATATGCAAAAGCCACTCTGCATCCAACATCTTCCTTGGTCAAGGTATACTCAGCTGTTCCTTTGGTCACCGACACAAAATCCCTGTGAAGAAGGTTAAGTATAGAAGCATTGGGGCATTAACTAAAAAGGAACACCATGGAAACTAGAAACTGTTTAAAATTAAAAATCATATCTCGGGAATTTGACAATAGCACCGAGTATTACATCCAAAAGGAACTTTCACAGAAAGAAACATGGCTGACATAAAGTTCCACTGCTACATATGAGTACGTAAAGTACAATAGACCTTGAAAAAAATTTGTGGAGCTCAACAGAGATTTCGTAGATATTATGTGACTATATTAGGATTGACAAGATTCACTGACCCATTGTCTTTGTCTTCTCGAAGCCACTCAAACTTGCTAGGACCCTCACGTCCTCCAAAGTAGTCTCCAACTCCTTTTACAATGCATCCTTCAACAAGATCTCCCATAATGCTTACATTGTTGACTGTCGGAGGAGCTGCATGCATGATATAATCTCGTTTTGTTATCCAGTAGTATTCTTGATTGTCAAGATCCAAACTTCTTTTAGAAGGTGTATAAAATGTGGTATACCATAAAAAATTATAGGAGATATATGTCCCCTCAAAAAGAAAGCAGGACATATCTCCAGTGTTATCAAGAAAAAAAATAAAGAACTCTTCAAGGTGACATAAAACGGAATACGGAACCAGCATATATCGCCAAACATGACTGACCAGAGGGAATCAGGATGACTGTTCATCTATGCAATTACCAAAGTCAGTTGATCAGAATTTGACTCTTGGTGCCACGCATATATTAGCATCGAGTGTATTTTACCAAATACAATAATCCATAACAATAAATGAATCAAGGACAACGTGATATGAAGAATCACACACAAGGTAGGACATCAATTTAGGTACGATCCAGAAACAACTGTATAATGTATAAAGGTCTTAAATAAAATAAAATTCCTTCACCTGCTTTGATGAAGTCTGTGTACTTATACTGAGGTTCTCCTTTAGTGCCTTCTTCTGCGACGGGGGTATACATAAATACCAGGCTGGTGTCAATGTCATCCAAAGTCAACCGATACTCCTCATCTTCTGCTCCATGTATCACTACTGGACTACCGTTCCATTTTCTTCTCAACCAACTGGACAAAAGAAAGTTATCAGCCACAATCGGTAAAAACTAGACACATAGTACACTGTGACCCATTTCAATAATTATGAAGTGCAACTCACCTACAGACACCTTTCCCTGGAGTGCCACCACACCAAGCAACCTTTGCAGACCCCTTGATTATATTGCCTTCAACCAACTCGCCAACCACATCAAGGTTCACAACTTTTGGTATTTTGGTTCCTACAAAGAAAAACAAAAGTTTAGGAATGTTTTACTTTTGGCTGCATATGAGAGTATGAGGAAGAACCTCAATAACAGCCTGAAAGCCTCCCTGTTTTTCACTTTTACTCGTGCAAAAAGGAAGAGAATCATTCATGGAGAACAATATCCAGGAATGCAGTTGAGTTCATTCTGTTATGTCGTAAATTTTAATTTTGACAAGCCAATTCTCAGAGAAAACAAATTACTGCTAAATTAGGCCATTCCCCCAAGAAAAGCATCACATTGTCAAATCAATGGATGAAGAGAGATCAAGCTATGAAAGAAGAAATGGCTAGTTGGGAGAACCAAATGCATGAATAAGAATTTCTCCCGACGGTATCTAGTATTATATCAGTTTTCTTTTGTTTCTCATTGATGAGGACAAACATGAACCATTTCATCACAGAGAAAAATATGTCGAACAGCAACATTATTAGTGTAATGACAAGAAATAAAACAGATATCCAAGGTAATCTAGAAGGCCTACAGCACAAAATTTAAGAACCAAAACCACCCATTACCATGCCATAGATGTGCATGTCAAAAAGTTTAGAGAGAACGTACCTGAGTGAACGGGCGAGGAAACAGCAAAAATTGAAGGATGTTCTGTTTCCCCTGATATGACCGTGCATTCCACTTTCAAGATTTTACCAACATCCTCTTTCTTTGGCCAGTAAACCTGATAATTTATTAAAGAGAAATCATCATTTGAAAGTATGCAGAAACAAAGCAATCACAACTTGCAATGTGCCATACCTCATCAGTTGCATCCTGTATAGCAGTAAAATTGCACGGTGTCCTACCTCCGATGAACCACTGGTACTTTAGTTCTAACCGTGAATCATCACTTGAAGTACCATCGGAGACTAAGTTAAAATGGCAGCGGCAACCATCTTCTTCAAATGGTTTATCCACAGAAGCTTCTTTGAGAATGTAGCCTGGAGGAAGACGATCCTTCCACTGCTCCGCCAGAAATCGAAATGAGGAGTCTAAAAGTCAATAGAGATTATCAGAAAATGATAGCTCCTGGCATTGGATATAGGGAAAAAGTAACAGTCTGAGAACAGGTACCTGCAGCCTGATTCGGGCGGCAAAATTCCATGCCATATCTGATGCACAAACCCATAATTGTGGGGTAGCGCCTGGCAAGCACTAACTCCTCACGAGAGAGATCTGCACCATTGTAAATCCAACGAAACAGCTAAGCAAAAAACGGCAAAGAACCCAAATCACCTACTTGCGACATGGTTGAGGCAGGTTCAGATTGTTTAATGGAAATCTGGATAGAATTTACCGAATGCCATAAGTCTAGGATCCACAATGTCAGAAAACTGCCTAATTACCTCTGTCATTGAACTTCTTCATTGTAGGACCAACAAGCATGATACAAGCAGCTTCCAGATGTGCCATTTTAATTATGGGATTCTCCTCAATCCTTAGGTGCTGCAAATCATCATGAACAGCACAAAAAGGAAGTTAGAAGTTTGTAGACAACAATGTCATTTGAAGGTTCTTTAATTGATCGGGATCATTCAACCAGTAGAAAGTGAAATCTTGCCAAGCATGGTTTCAAACTGGGAATTTTCTCCATATACAGTTGCTTCTCACTTGTAAGAGCAGAAATCACACTTTAACCTAGAATGTTATTGTGCACTCGAGAAAAGCCAGCATCTAATGTCCTCATTTGTCTAATATGGTCTTTCCCACACAGAGAAATATAAATTGAAGAATCAGGGGAATGATTCTAATAATCACAATAATCATTGGCCACATTCAAACGATACATAAAACAGGCCTTGCATGAAGCAGATTAAGTTTCTTAACATCATATCCTACAAGTAGATCTAAGAACTGAAAACTTTTACTGAATACTGATGTTGATGCCAACCTCGAGGGAAGGTAGATGAGGAAACCCCTTCAAGGTAGAAATCTTGTTCTTGCTAGCAGCTAAAACCTAAATCACAATCCAGGTGTCAGGCTTGCTACCAGATACACATTAAATGTGGTTGTTTTCATCCAAGGTAGAAATCTTCACATGTACCTGTAACCTTGGTTGACTTGCCATTGCAAGAGACTTCAGTTTGTTTTGAGCAACAGACAGGAACTTCAGCAACAAACACAAGCATGTGAATACAGGGGTGGAAGAACAAAGACTTCACCAAATAGTAAAACAAAAAATCATTGCTCTAGTAAACACCTCAAGGTTAGGGAGCTGAGGAAGGCTTGCTAAGGAGGTTATTTGGTTTCCAGCTAGATATAATTGCTGCATAGTGGCAGTGGCTATGTGTCAAGAGCAATGGCAATCACTGTATCTCAATCATAGAGTTTGAGAGGCAAGAACATACTTGCAAGGCTTTACAGTTCTCCAGGGGCTCAAAACCGGGCCCTTTAAAATCATTGAAACTCAAATCAAGGACCTGAAAGACAAATTTTCAATGTCATTTATATATTTTATCAGACAAATAAACAAACCAAGCAAATGAAACAATCTATTGCCAAGTAGAGAGAATCGATGTCCGTTAAATCATAAAGTACAAACCTTCACTCGGCTCAGTATCTCAACCCCTTCTAACGTTGATAAAAGATTGTCTCTGAGGTACACAAACTGCATATAGGAATTACCAGAACACGCGAATGAGGAACTCTTGAAAAATTCAATTGATATTTAAGCTAACACGGTTTCAACTGCCCAGAGATGGATGTTTAGTATTCCATCACCCAGAAAGGGGCCCTGTAACATCAACAACCATCTGCAAGCATTTTCTATGAAATGTACGGGGTATCCTAAATAAATAGAAGTAACCAGTGATAAAGCAAATGTTCAAGAAATGATATCGAACATTTCGAAAACGCACCAGCAAACAGCACCCCCTCCCACCCCTCGCCCCCAATCTATGCTTTCGACTTCCCTATAGCAATAAAAGCATGCATTTTGCAGCCACCACACGCTTAAAAAAAGCTGAGATAATCATAGAGACAAAGCTAGGAGAATATCCCAGTTTCTAAGCCGAAAAATAGGCAACAATGAATAGGACAGGTAAGTCCCAAACCCAAATAAAATCTGGCAACCAATAGCATCGAACATTTAACCATTGCTTAAGCCGTTGCATGACCTAAGACATCGAACATCTTACAAATCTAGGGTACAGAGTTATCAGAGTGTATGACCATCACAAATACAAAAAAAAAAAAAGGTTCAGCAACAAATAAACAGTTCAGCTCACAGAGATTAGTAGTTCTACCTCAAGATTGGGTGACAAGTTCAGCCCACTCGCATTGAGGGTGCGTATTCTGTGACCCCTCAAATCCAATCTCTTAACATTTGAACATGTAAAGAAAGAAAACAACATATCATTAGTCTCAAACAGAAAGAAGGAAACCCGTAGAGGAAAGTGTATTGCCCACGTCCTAATAATGCTTTTTTTCTAAGAGATCTTTGACAAAGGTAAATTTCACATGGCGAGTTCCATACACTAGGAAATGGCTGCCGCATTTTTTTCCCAATACAATATAGATAAGCTAAGATGCTATGGACCATCAGTGAATAATGGGAACGAACTTTCACTAGTAGGCGAACCTACTCTGGCGTGAGTATGAGCACAAAATAAGCAAACCATCTCACGCATAACCATTCCATTAAGCACAATCTCTTATGTTCCCAACTTTTTGGACCAACGTGAACGTACATCATGATTTATAGTTTGATAAAATAGACAAGTATATATAAGAAATTTGTTTAAAATTACTGATACTGCTCAAGCATTGATGGTATGAAGCTCGCTAGACTACCATCAAAGTGGATGAAATAGCAATCCTTGTCATAGTAACCTCAGCATGTTCTGTAACTGGATTACAAAAATAAGAAAGAGTTCTCACCACGCTGTCGCTAGCTTTGATTTCCACCTGAGGAAGCATCATAAACTTTATGTCTCTACTATCTGGGGTTGCGATTCTCCTTCCCCCAGATAAGCTAGTACCCTTATCGATTGACGAAGACAAGGAACTTGTCCTTAGTCCGCTGGAACTAGTGGGGGTTCTTGAAGAAGAGGAAGAGACCTTAGACGACATATTTGTGCTGCCAACACTATTTGAAGAAGTCGATGGATATCTTCTGGAAGAAGACGAAGTGGTAGACGATGCTGGCCTCTCCGCAGAGTTTCTAACAGCATCCTGTTTCAACCAGTTGGTATCCGAATCACTTGCTCTGCTTGTGGGTTTTGTACCAAAAGAAGGAAGTGATGGCTTCCTGAGTTCCGGGAGAGATCGCCTGACTCCATCGGTGGCAGAATGAGATTTTTCCTTCTTTCCTACACCCGAATTGCTCTTCGCAGGTGACTCTTTCTGAGTCAGTCCACCAGTGCTATTTCTTCTTGTTCCAGGAGATGGAGTAGAATTTGCTTTTAACAATAATTCACCAGCTTTACACATGGGAGAATCCAAATCTACGTCGCATCTCGGGTCCATCTTCTGCCTACTAGATATAGTAGGCCTCGCAAATCTGGCTGTATCCACAGACATCTGCCTAGGCGTTCTCATTACCGACTTCGGAGTTTCAACTGGAGTGCCGGAGCATTGTTTCTCCAAATCTGCAGGACTTCCAACAGGACCTTCGTGGAACTGTGTTTCAGGATCCTCCATTTTGCTTCACTGGAGCAAGATCCAATGAAATACCGGAAAGAGAAACGCAAATAAGCCACAGATCTACAGCAAAAAAAAAAAAAGAGAGAGACAATAACGCAGAAATATGAAATCCAAACTTCACCCAGAGAACTCATTCTTTCCAGGTTCACCTAATGAAAGGCATATCAATTTCAAACAACATTGGGCATCGTGTAGCATTTAAATTTCCATTAGAAAACAGAACTCCCACCAACCATTGAATACAAAAAAGACGATTCCAACAATTTAAGAACAACCCACTTCACAAGATTCAAAATTTAACGTTTCCCAACACCCAAAACGTCCCACCCAACTTCCAACCAAGTCCAAACACAAGCCGCATCCCCTCAAGTAAACTCCCCAGCAACACAGAAGCTCCGCTTCACTTCGAACTACAAATGAACCTTTCGCGGATCAATGAACTCGCGACCCCCTCAAGAGCCGGAATCTTCCCTCCCACAGCCCTTCACTCCCCCCACCATAGCTCGATCTAGCTGCCAAGGACTGCAAATCCCAAAATGAAAACCCAGAATGCCAAATCAAATCACATTGACTGAGGCACCAGGGCCCCAAAAAGTCAAGATGAAGTGACAGGAACACACAAAAGAAGCAAACAGTGAGGAAATGAACTCCCCAACAGCAATGCGGTAGATCCGGCTGGAGTGATTAAAAGAAATTTAAAAAAAAAAACAGTAAACAAAAAGTAGGGGTAAAGGGGGAAAATGCTCAAATCTTGATGGGTTTTTCCATGCGGGTAAAATCATTTAATTATCAACAACAACAGCGAGCATAAAATAAAAGATGCCCACAAAAAAGGAGATAAACCAGCCAACAACATCGCGCGGGGGGGGGAGTAGAAAGCGAGTGAAAGAGGTGTGACGAGGAAGAAGAATACTGCGATGGAGTGAAGAACAACACTACCGAGGAGTGGACTAAAGTTGGGTTCTCTGTTCACCTTTTCTTGGCAGTGTGCAGACAGACAGTAGGGAGGAGCAGAGGACAGTGATTTATGGCTTTTTCAGACATGGGGTTAGGATTGGGGGGTTCCACTTTTGTCACGTGGTCCCGATTCCACTAATCTTTTTCTCTTTCCCTCCATTTCTTCTCCTGTTTTTTTTTTATTCCAAACGAACAAACGTTCGTCCTTGTAATGACAACACCAAAAAGGAAAAAAAAGTTACCCTTATATATATTTTTGATAGATTTTGAGACAAAGTATTTTAGATTATTTTTTATTTATAGTTTATTATTATATAAATACTTTTTATTAAAAAAAATTAAAATATCATACAGAGTCGTGTTTGAATTATAAGTATAAATGAGAAATGTAATTACCGTTAATCACGAAAATATTTCAAATAGATGGTTTTAAAATTTACCTCATCAAATAATATTTACGAGTTAGAAAACTTAATTTTTGTTTCTTAATAAAGTCGTTCTTTAAAAACTCAATTTCGACTTACGAATAGGAAACTTTGTTGTTTTTTTAGTTTCCTTAAGAAAAAAAAAGATTTTTAATTTCATGACAATATTTAGCAAATTTGAAACTAACTAACGTATTTTACAAAATATTTTCGCGGCCAAACTTAAATCGGAACAAATCTCTGCAATAATTAGTGAAGTTAGGAGAGAATTTTAAAAATTCCGCGAAGGAAGCGATCGTGTTTATTCAGGAAATATTCGCATTTAATATTAGCTAATGATTAGTTATGCTCTGTATTAATATTCATATTCTAATTACTGAAATGTTTACCTCTCATGAGATTTAAGTGAATGTCTCTTTATTAAACCCCAATTGTTGGATATTATTGTATAAAAAAATTACTGATTGGGTCAGGTTCAATTTAAAAAATTATTTGAATAAATTTACCACATATGGTTGAATTTGCTGTATCTTCTAAAAAATATGTAAAATAATTAGGATTAGAATTAAGAAGAAGAAGAAAATGTTTTTGTTCTTTGGGTGAGACCAAAGGAAGAAGCCAAAAGAGGGATGATTTGATTTCGGGGAGGTTATACTTATTTGAGTGTGATCTAATTAAGCAATCAATTAGTGATGATTATGAGGATGATCATGATGATTAAGTCGAGAAAAACAAACACCAATGATTAAATATAATCTTCCTTAGGTTGATGTGGGGTCAAAAGATCTTGTGAAATGCATGGCCTTTTTGTTATCGCCTGCGCCGACACTATAGTGTGATTGTGATATAATTAAACAAATATAAATACTGATGTTAGAGTAGATTCAGTAACAAAATCATCGAGTTACTCTAAAAAAATTACGATTTTGTTTATTTTTTTGAAAATTCTGAAAGATAACTTTTTCCCACTTTTAAATGTTTTTATAAAAAAAAACCAAATACGCCCTAATTCGCGTCCGACTAGATAGCAGATTTTGAAAAGTTTTATACACCAAGAATTAAGTGCATCGAATTTCGTTAGTTCTGTATCGTTTTCTTTAATGTTATTATGTTAGTCACATAATAAATACTGGAAATTTCGATGGAAAAATTATAAATTTTATTAGAGTATAGATATGTTAAAAAATACATGATTAAAAAAACGACATCGTGATGTCGACTATATAATGCTTGAATTATGTCCCATAAAGTTGCTATTCTAAGTGGCCACTTCCGTTGTGTCGTATCGAAGTAACGACATTTATGTATTCGTGGTCATTCTGTCAAAGATCGTTGTTAAGTAGCGATTTTGGACAAAATTCAGCATGTAAGGAGTAACCTGTTTAAAGTCGCTATTTGAAGTAATGACTTTCTTGATCTTCATTAATTCAATTAACAACTTCTAATATAAAATTCTCACACACTTTGAAGCATAACAAAAATTTTCAAAATTAAATAACACAAGCAGAGTGCAAACACCAAAGGGAAGTTCGATAAAACGCACGAGAAGTTCAAATATAATTTTCCTAACAATTTGATCTCACATGAAAAGTTCAAATACAGGCAACACAATCGACTGTCATTAATCGACGTTCCTTAATCTTTCGACATAATCTATGTGTAACAGACATATCGGAGGATATTACACTATAAAAGCAACCTACAAGCTACAATCGAAAAAGTCTTAACAAAATGAATAGATTCATATATACCAATGCATCCAACATAACTCAACTCTCGTATGGTTGATGTATCTTCTGTTGTGAGAGTACCAACAACTAATGGTTATCTTGATCATCATCTAAAGGAACGATATTGTTCATACGCGTGTCCCACAACTCTACCTACTCACGATAAATATTTCCCAATATATTCTTTCCACACAAGCCAATCATGTGAAGCTTCTCGTTTGTCTTGCAATACTTTGGTACGAGCTGTAATCTCTGAATTGACGGATCACCTTATATGGGAAATACCATTCAATAATATCGAAACAAATTAACGAAACTCGACCTCAATAATACTTGTCCATAATGGGGAAGAACAAGAAACGCCCATTGACGACGATCGATTGTGTTGTCTGTACTAGAACTTTAGTCATGTGACTTCAAATTGTTAGGAAAAAGCTATGTTTGAAGTTTTCATGGGACTTATCGAACTTCCTTGTTATGTTTTTGCACTCTACTTATATTATTTATTTTTTGACAAGTTTTTGTCATGCTTTAAAGAGTTTGAAGTTTCTCTTTAAATAATTAGTTAAAGTAGCGTTTTCAAAATCAATGTAGTGGAATACTTCAAATAGCGATTTCTTTAATGAATTCAAGGAAATTACTACTTTAACTAGCGGCTTTGGACATGCTACTCCATACCTTTTTGTTCCGTTCAAATTAGTTATTTCAAGTATCAACTTGCTTTACTTCATTAAGTTGTCATTTGAAGTAACGACTTTTTTGACTTCGTTAAAAAAGTCATTACTTTAAATAACGACCTTTGATAGAATGTCAGGGATAGAAAAAAGTCATTTTTCAAGTTGTCACTTCAACACGACACCACGAATTCTCCTCCCTTTTTTGTTCCCCGCGTACAATCTGAGTAGTACACCTAACTATAATGAGTTTTGTACTAAAATACGGTTAGTTTAAAAAAAAATTGAAAAATACGGTTTGACCGTCGAAGGGGCGCGTCTTGAAAACGCGCCCCTTAAAATGCAAAGAGGGGAAAAACCCGCTCCTTTAAGAAATGCACAGGGGCGGGATTTGAAAACCCGCCCCTCATCTAGCCGAGTTGGTAAAAGTATTGCGAAACTTACGGGACGTCTTGGGTTCGAATCCTAATGGCATCAGGAGTTGAGGAGGCGAGTTTTCAAATTTTCAAAACCCGCCCCTGCCTATTTACATGAGAGGTGGATTCTCGGTAAAATCGTATTTCACGAAACTCGTACCGTATTTCGTAAAATTTTTTTAAAACTAACCGTATTTTCGTACAAAAACTCTAACTATAATAGATAAGTGTGAGTGACTTCTACGATATATTTCAAACTCGTTTAACGAATTCAAGCGAATTTTCATCTTGAAATAGCGAATTTATGGAATTGTTCTATGTATATGATATTTTTATGCCAACGCTTCAAAAAAAGAAGAGGGTTTTAGTATTACTAAGCTTTTCCGCTTCCCCTCCGTCGCCCCGCTCTAAACCCTAAAGGCGGCGAACCACCGCCGACGATGGCGTCCCTGATGATGCGATCCCTGAGGGGTGCCTCTGCCTTCGGGCGCCGGTTCGACTCCGTGACGCATCCGTGGAAATGTAACTTCTCCTTACCTCACCGTCGGCCGTGGGCCAGCTGCGGCGGGGCTCGGACGTATATTTCGGAGATGCGGAAGTCGGCGTTTGAAGGGAACATCCTGAGGCTCCTGCGTAGCGAGATCCAGTACGAGCTCGAATGCGCTCCTCCGCTGGAGGTAAACCGTTGATTTCAGAGGTTAAAGGAATTTTACTTGATTTCTGGTGGATTTTGCTCTTCGATAGAAAGCAGTGGAGATTTAAGTAATTAGTATGTTGTCACTGTGTAATTGACGATAGTATTGCATCCCAACTACTTTAACCCAATTCACTTGACTAAGTCTTCTGTTTGATAGTGCCTTTTGCCTTTCGTAATCTTTTGTTGCATTCTAATGCTATAATCTTGTCAGCCAGAGAAGAAGTACGATTCATTCACGGTCGATGAGAGGCCAGGAGAGCAGTGGGTAAGCTTGAAAAGAAAATTCGGGGATAACGAAGACATCCATGTCGAAGCAACCATGTTCGATGGAGCTATTCCTGCTTCAAAAGCTGGAGATGGCATCACAGAAGAAATGCAGCTCCATATTACATTGATTGTCAACATCTCCAAGGGAAAAGGTGATGAAGTCTTAGAGATCATGTGCTCCGCCTGGCCTGACAGTCTTGAGATAAGAAAGCTGTTGGTCCGAACTAGACAGAAGATTCCTTATCCGATATATACTGGTCCTGGATTCAAGTGAGATCTCTTTGCTTGAACTTTACAAATTCATTTGATTTTGTTGACTCAAATAAGAAATCTGCAACTTAATGGTGGGGTTGCTGATCAGGGCTAAACTTACAATCCATTGTGAATTTGAATGTTCCCTCGTAGGGAATTGGATGACGAGTTACAAGAAGCTCTTTATGAATTTCTGGAAGAGAGGGGCATAGATGATCAACTGGCATCCTTCTTACATCAGTACATGGGAAACAAAGACAAGATCGAGTACATTAGATGGATGGAGACGGTTAAATCATTTGTCGAGAACAAGTAAAGCATCTATGTCCACCATGCTCTGCTTTGTTCTTGGTCATTGGAGGAAGCATGATACTCGGTATCATAGTCTTGTAGGACGTTTGACCTGAGAAAAATTGATCTGGTGTTTTAAATGTAAATTCTACTTTAGAGCAGTTCTGTTCCCTCAAGTTGACCCTTCCCAGGTTATCTTTGAACCTTGATTATCATACAAAAGACCGGTGCCAGATGACTTCTCTGAACTTGGGGCCTGTCCATTTTTGTCCAAAGTTGTTTAATCTTCTTTCTATGTTTGCTCATCATTTCCGTGGTCCGACTCCCCCACCCTCTATCATGTCACCTCATAAAATGCTCAAAAGTTAGGCACCCACTTTGCTGGGGAATGCCACACTGTTTTCTTTTTCAGGATCCCGGGTTTCAAATGATGTGCCATGAAGTGAGAAGGAAGCAACAGGGCAAGCACGCTTGCAAGAGATGGCCCTCCGCGAACGAAAGGGAGAACAAAAGGTTGGTAAGTAGGCAAATTATGTAAGCTAGGTGGTCATTATTTTCTCTGGTCAATGGATAGATAGTTTAATGCTTCGGCATAAATTAGGTTGGCTCGTGGGATAGTTGCCAATGAATGCTCTTGTTGTTGGTTGGGGATGGGGTTGTATTCTATTAGTCCACCTTGAGATCGTATATAGAGGATGTTTATCCTTTATCGTAGTCGTCGGCACTGAATCCGCTTGGTTACTTTTACTCCCGGCCGGTTGCTTCGCACTCAAACTTATCCTAGGGAGACCAATAATTGATGTCGAGAAGTCCTTGTTTTGCTAGGAGTGGGGGGACCCCAAAAGTGGAGATGGACTGATGGATACGCCTCAGCCTAGAGCTTTTGCGAAGCCTTCTTTTTAGTCATTTCGGTGAAAAACATGACTTGGGCCTACCCCAGAGACGGGCTGGATTTAGGGTCTTGGTGTTCCTTGGGCTTAGTCATCTTTTAATTTCCGAATTTCGCTGGAAAAAAAATAATCGATTTATCACGACTTCCAATTTTTACCATTTCATAAATATGGAGATAGATGATGACGTCATTTAAGTTTAGTTTTATTAAAATGAACCAAAACGTAGGGGTGGGATTTTCCATTAAAGATTTTTTTTTTTTTAAAAATGATTACATTTTCAATTTTGAAAACTTACTAAATACTATACATATCTCTAGCGATGTTTTAAATAGCGTTTTTCATAAATTACTAACGTCATCCTCCTGTAAATTTTTATTATATCTAAGTCTAATAATATTTTTCAATTATAATATTTTTAAAAGTTAAATTTTACGAATACTTTTTGTGAACTAACGTACGATCGTAGTACCAGGGAATGGGAAAGGGGTTTATAAAATAGGGTAATAAATTTTAAATTAATATCACAAATTTGATGTTACGAGTATCGAATTTTATTTCTAAATTATTCGATGTTCTTAACTTTAAATTAATTTAAAAAAAATTAAGACTCGGTGTTAACACCGATTTCAAGTCTTTTTTTTCCTTTTATGGGATAAAAGTCGATATTGTACACATCAACTCTAAGAAACCCTTCTTCCAATTCATCCCCGATACTTTACGCCTAACACTCGGACACCTGAGCTTTGTATGCATATACCATCAGTTTTTAAAAAAATTTGTAATATACGGTCGAAGTTTCACAAATACCCAATTTAACGTCTCTACGGCGCTTTTTGAAAACCCGTCTTTCAATTTACAAGTCACACAAATAATTAGGAGGGAGACGGGTTTTGAAATCCCACACTTCGTTTAATTCTTTTTACTTTAGTTTTTCCCCACGTCTCTCGTCTCTCTCTTTCCCTTTCTTCGTATCTTCCCCTCTTTCCTCTCCTTTCTCTCCCTTTCCCTCTCCCTTTTCTCTCGGATGACGGGTTTTCAAAACGCGTCTTAGGAACGGTAAATCGGGTATTTTTGTAACTTCGATCGTATTTCATAATTTTTTTTAAGGGTTTAAGGTTTACGGCTTAAGTACTTGTATGGAGAGTAAGGTTTCAAATGATGGATCGAAAAAAACGAAAATAGTACCGAATTGCTAATTAGGCCTTTTATTTTTTTAATTTATAACATTAAATTAGAGATATTACTTATTAGGGGCGAGCATAGGTTCCGGGTAAAACCGGGAACCTGTCGGAACTGGCATCATAGGGTCGGTGTCAGTACAGGTTCTCGAATGGATCGGGTAGGTTCTAGGTTCTAAATTTTACAAAACCGGCGGTACCAAGTACGGTTCCAGGTTCTCCCCCCGGAACCAACTCGAAGAACCTGGAACCTAACCTAAATATTACCCAACCCAATATCCTACCCTAAATTTTACCCAACCCAAAAAAACCTACCCTAAATTTTACCCAACCCAATAACCTAAATTAAACTTTACCCTACCCCAAACAATTGTCCCGGTTCCTAACCTTTCTATTCCCAGTCTCTCCCCCCTCTTCACAACGTCTTCATCAAACGGTTCCAGGGGTTACGGTTTCTTATGGTAAGTCAGCTCCTAATATGCTTTTTCCCTTCTTCCCCGCCTTGCCTTGTCAATTTTTATTTACAATTCTTTCTGGGTTATGATTTTTTGGAGGATTTTAGGGATGGGTTAGGTTGATTGAGCCCTGGGTGATGAGAACACTATGGGTTGATTTTGTGGGGTTTGGATTTTGATTTTGATGTAATTTGAGGCGTTGATGCTCTGGATCATCTATTTAATGATCTATTGTTTGATTTGTTAGGTTGTTCAAATTAGAAGATGAATCCCGATTCTGACAACAATGTGGCTCAAACAACTAGTGTCAAGCAATCTTTAGCTTCAACAGCGGCCAATCTTCCTATTGCTCCTAAGGTAACAGGCAAACAAAACATAAAGTCTAACGTTTGGGATCATTTTGCGAAAATTCTGAATGAGAAGACTCATAATTTACTGTAACAATGTGTACAAGTATAATCCTAATTGGGGCACTTCAACGATGTGGAAGCATATTAATAGTTGTCGGAAGTTTCCTCATAATATGGATAAGCGACAAAAGATATTTATTAGCAGCAAATCAGAAGGGTGCACAAGTCGTAATGTTATATCTACTTGGGTGTTTGATCAAGAACGTTGCAGAGATATGCTTGCTAGGATGATTATTGTCGATGAACAACCTTTTTCACTTGTCGAGCATGAAGGTTTTCGCGCGTTTGTTAATGTTCTACAGCCTGCTTTCAAGCCTGTTTCTCGATTCACTGTTGCTAGAGATTGCATGAAGATATGCTTAAAAATGAGCATTCTTCTGCCACAGATATGCTTAAAAATGATGTGCTTTCTTGCAATAAAGTTGTGGAGCATATTGGATCAAGTAGTGGTTCTGCTTTGGATGATAGTTGTGAGATGTATGAGAATCTTCAAGATGGCTACATGAGATACATCGAGGAAGAGTTGAATGTATGAGGTAAATCTGAATTGGAGCGATACTTGGAAGACAAATGTGAAGAGTGTAAGGCTGATTTTGATGTTTTAGGTTGGTGGAAAAGTAATGCCACAGAGTATTTCATTTTGCCTTGCATTGCGAGGGATATTTTAGCTATCCCCGTATCAACGGTTGCTTCTGAATCTGCTTTTAGTACGTCGGGCCGTGTGTTGGATTGCTACCGTAGTTCACTAACTCCTAAAGTTGTTGAGGTATTAATGTGCATTCAAGATTGGCTAAGATCCCCTTTATCTCCTATTAATATAGAGGAGAACCTGGAAAATGTCGAAAGATATGAACGAGGTATCTTAATTATTTCAATTTGAGTGATGATGTTTTTGTGTATCATTCGCTCACGTTTTGTTTACATGACTTGTTTATGCAGATTTTGCCGAAATTAATTCAGATATTACGAATGTTTGAAGGCTTTGAGCTTTGGAGACGTTGATCGGGATTGAGCTTTGGAGGCGTTGTCGGATTGTTCGTAGCTCATTTTTGTTATGCGAACTTGTCGAGTTGGTCTTCATTTTGGGACAATTGATTTGGTTTGTGGATATCTAGCATGTTTTTAGGACTTTTGGTTTGGCTAGTAGATACTTGGCATATTGGTACATAATTAGGATGAATCTCTATATTCTCTGCTACTTTGGTATGCTAATTGAAAGTTCTAATAAAAGGTACTGGAACTGGAACCGGAACCGATAGATTCTATGTTCTTTAAACTTCTAGATTCTAAAATTAAGGAACCGGCCATTACAGGGTAGGTTCTAGGTTCTACGTCCGGAACCTACCTACCCGGAACCGGCTCACCCCGGTTACTTATTCAAAATAAGCATAAATTGTTATTTTTCCGAAGGGGAATAAAAGTCCGAGTTGGAAGGGAATAATAGGAACCGTTTTTTGGTCGCAGAGAGGAAAAGATTGAAGCATCGAACCGGGCGAATCTCCCGACTCCTGTCCTCCTTCGCCAACCCGACTGCGCTGCGCTGACTTCTCTGGAATCCCCTCCCAACCCCCTCTCGCCGTCGTTCCTTCCGATCGTCCGATGGATGACAACGGCGTCGACAAGCCGTTGAGGAAGATTTCCGCGGCGTTCAAGGAGCTCTCCGTTACCGTCTCCTCCGACGGCGATGGCGACGTCGACGTTGAGGTTGCCCCCTTCTCCCGCGCCTGCTCCCTCGTATCACCTCTCTTCGGCTGCCTTGGCATCGCCTTCAAGTTCGCCGAGATGGATTACGTTGCCAAGGTACGAAGGGAAAGGGAAGGGAAGGGAAGGGAAGGGAAGTGCGCCTCCTTTTTTTTTGTGTGTTGAGGCGTTTGATCACTTGCTGATGTGGACCTCGTTGATGAGTAATGGTATGAGAGATCACATTGTCGGGTCGGTCAGGAGCTAGCATCAGTGAAGGCCGATAACGTTGTTCGTAGGGATAGGAATCCGCCTTATCAGAATGGAAGTTTGACGGAGTTGGCTCTTAATAGGTGATCGACATTCTTTACATTATTTGCCTATAACAACGAGTTGAATCCGAGTGTCTGAAGATGAAGCACGGGTTGCTTGGATTCGCTGTTGAAATGTCTAATGAAAACATCATCATTCGTAACTCCTGCAACTGCACATGTCCAGTCCCTATCCATGGTTTAGCAGATTTGTTCTGACTATTCACATTAGTCTCACAGAGAAAACTCTGGGGCATTAGTTTAATCTGAATATTGGCTAGAGGAGGCACGATATGGTTTGCTTGAATTTTGATTTTCCTTTGTTGTTAAATTAATCAACATGGCTTGAATGTGGAAGAAGAGACTAGTCTAGTTTCTGTGGGTGAAAAAGAATCTGTTTGATCTGATAACCTTTTCAACATTACTTGAAGTGGAAGCTTGTTTTGAATGAGTGGCATCATGCAAAAGCAGGTTGATGATCTTTCAGAAGCATCCAAGTCGATCGTGACATTGCAGGCTTTGCTGAATCATGACGTAGAAGAAAACAGTGTGAAGAGAGCAGGTAGTCATTCGAGAAACCTTCTCAGGGTCAAGCGAGGCCTGGACATGGTCAGGGTTCTATTTGAACAGATTCTGGTTTCAGAGTACGTAAAAACCATGTTTTTTATTTCACATCCGTCTGCATTGCTTTTCAGACTTTTGTGCTTATTTTTCTTATCCCACCAATATCAAAAGGTTCTTCGTTATAAGAAAAGTGAAGGACGATATCTTGTTAGTGTTTTAGGGATAGTGATTGGAACCTGACACAATAAGGTGGCTCTTACCTGAAAATATGCAGTTAAATTTCCTAATTTGACTGCCTACCAAGGATATTCTTCATCAGATTTTTTATGTTTTTGTTTTTGTTTGATGAATGCAAGCAAGTCATGTGGCACTTAGCGGGTCAGCCAAGTGTTGCCATCCACCTATTTAGATCTTCGGCCTCCCTATCTATCTTTGCTCTTTCCTTACAGCCATACTGAGAAAACCTAACCATGCTGTGAGGATTCTGTTGTGGTGTGTTAGTTCATTGGATTTTCTGTTTTTAATGATCCACAGAGTCATTTTACCAACTTAAGCGAATCCAGTCGTTGTCGTTGAAATAGAAAAACAAGCAATTAAGGTGTAACATAGTAGCGCTGATGGTGTCAATCGGTTTTCTCTGGCAGTGGGAATTCCTTAAGAGATCCAGCCTCTAAGGCTTATGCGGAAGTATTTGCTCCTTATCATGGATGGGCCATCAGAAAAGCTGTAGCTGCAGGGATGTATGCGCTTCCAACAAAAGCACAGCTGCTAAAGAAGCTCAATGAGGATGGTAAGCTTGTGGCCGACCGTTATAGTTTTAACTTTGTTTTGCTATTCAATGGTGTCAGTACTTGATAGGAAATGCCAGAGAATTACCATTCTTTCACTGTAACTGAGACTCCTGGAAATTCTTGTTTATGGCCTTTGGTATTTGTTTCGCTTGTGTGGCTGGACGCAAAGGAACCTCCATTTGCAGACGACCCTTCCAATCTTTTAGTTATTCATGTGAATTTGCCAGCTGGAAATAGTTGTCTTTTCCATATTTCTTCGAATGGAGACTGGAGTTTACTCAACCAGTTGTTCTATGATCGAACGTCATCTGACATAAGGATCACAAAACCGAGCTGTCTACTCTTAATCCCTTTTGCCTGTGACTAGTGACTCAATGCTCATTCCTCCAATTTGCAGAGGCATCAGCGAAGACTTTCATGGAGGACTATGTTGTCACCTCAGCTCCCCTCATTAAGTACGTCGATAAACTCTTTCTCTCAAGAGAGCTGGGTATAGATTGGTAATATGAGGCATGGCGGTGGATTTGTCAATCCTTCATTGGTAACTATTCAGCTCCTCCTGGGCATTTGATCTTAGAAACTTGACGTCTTATGAGACTGCTTTAATTTAAGGGGCTTGTCTAAATCGAATACTTTAGGGCTTGTAAAAGCAAGCTCATTTGAAAATGTGATGCAAGGCGGCACTAGCGTGTGGAGAAGAACAGGGAAGTAGTTATTTTGGTGCTAGATGATGGTGTTATCTGGCGCCTATCTTGGTGAGCGTAATCGTGTTTGTCAAAAAAGATTTGGCGTACTCTCTTCCATTAGTCATGGTCTGACTACTGTTAATGGGACTGACTAGGTTCGGCACTGCCAGATGCTAAGGCCTTGGCAATGCCGGATGCTAAGGCCTTTGTTCAGTAATGGCAACAATCTGTTTCCGATTTTGATTGCATTGAAGCTGTGTAAACACTTGGAAGTTAGCTTTTGTGTGTTTTCTCTTTTAACCTTTACTAAAGCTAAAAATCACCCGAGTTTATATAGTTGATTTTTAAGGGAGCACTTTCGAAATGAAAAGTAAATACAAGTCCTAATCGGTAGTCCGCTACTTCATTCATTCTACTCAACCAAAAGCCCTATGAAAAGCCAGTCTAGTCTGTCTCTAGTTGTCGTATTACTTTGTGAACGAGTACATTCTTGGACAGCTGAATGATAATGAACTCTTAAGTTTCCAAAAGAGAGTAAGTACAGAATCAGAGGAAACAACACAGCCTCCCCAGTCAAATACAACAATACATCTTTTGCAGCGAGACGCGAAATTTGCTTCATCCAGAGAAAGACGCACCCAATGGCATGAACGATGAACTGCTCAGAAAACAACTAAAGTGTACGAGTAGCAGGAATACACTACTAGGGAGGGAGAACATTCACCCGGGAAGCTACTTTCCTACTGGCGCCGGTTCCGTTTTCACCTCAGTCTTTCCTCAGCTCCATGTATTCCCTGCGTATGCCATCCCTGTTCAAAACCACGACCTCCAGCCCGTCACCCTGATAACAGCAGAAGAATACCCATTAAGGAAATAAGCATGCACCTCTTGCAGAACGAAAATTGGGAATTTGATTTATCTCTAGATTCGTGTAACCTCCTCTCCAAATCAGGACTTACTGTATAAATATCTCTCTCAGTTGCAGATGCGAATACAGTTTTCACCAAATCGATAGCTTCTGATTCCGTAAGTGGGGTAACGGCATCCTGTAAAGATGGTGTACTCTAAGAAATGCTGACTGCAAACAAGACTGCCAAAAAGAAAAGATTTTCCATTGGAGACAAGATTCTTTACCTGAGCAGGCAGTAGCAGAGGGCTAGGAGACTTCAATTGGTTATCCAAGAAAGGCATTATGAGGGTGGATCCGGAACCCTGAGCACTATAACCAACCCTCTCATAGGAGCCCACGGCATCATATGTAAAGACACAACCTTTTCCTGAAACAGCCAGTTAAGAACCTTAAAACTATTATATCGAAAGGAATCCGAAGTCTCTGTCTTCAGCGTGCTAGCAACTACTACCAACCTTCAGTATCAAGGCCGCCAAGAACATTAAAAGCATAGTATGGAAAGAAGCGCTTGTAGTAGAGGGTGTTGGAAAGCAGCTGAGCCACTGCAGGACAACTCATTTGTTTGTTGTGTTGATGCTGATAAATCTGCATAAAGCAACCACAAGAGAGATTATTAGAGAAGAAGACCAAGAATAGTCTCACATACCTTTCTTCGGATGCAGTATGAGATTCAAAACACACAAAAATCGTGCGACGATGCCACAAATCCTTAACAAATTGTGAGTGATTACACTTAAACGAACTTGCAGAAGACATCTGCAAACAATTGTATATGCTCACCAAAGAAAAATTGGAGAGGAAGTGAACCCTCTTAAAATATTTAACCACTTCCAAATGAAGTATAAATCATGTTCAATTAGCTTACAACATGGAAGAGAAATTCCAAACTACAAGCAGAGACGCTAGTCATCAAATTAGAGGCGCCAGAGCAAGGCCACAACTCTCGATAACATAACCTTGCATCAGATTATGACAACAAACTCGTGAAGGAATAATACTCTTTAAAGAGCAGAACATGCCAAAAAACTCATAAGATACAAAACTGACCAGATGCCTTGCTGCTAAGTGCTTCTGTAGTGCTTTGATGTCCGCTTGAAATCCAGATGAGGCCAATACAGCTTTGTCCGCCCTGCAACAGAAAGCAGATATAGCACATACTTCTTAGTACCCAAATCACATCGATGGAACAAGAACCAAATCAATGGAAAGAGCACTGTCAAACCATCTAGTTTTACTTTTACAGTATATTTTATAAAAACTTCCACTTATTTATCTACCTTCTACACGGGACTGGCAGATCTTCAATACAAGAAACCCAACACAACGGATATAATTAAATCTGAACCATAGTGCCTCCAGCAAATGCAATCCCTTCAACACAAGTAAAAATAAGAAATAAACAAAAATAAAAACCTCACTCTCTTGTCCTCGAGGTGCACTACATTCCCCAAGCAACGCTGGTTTAACGAAAGCCAACATCGACCATAAAACGGAACTAAATCCCTCCATCACCATACCAGTCAAGTTAAGAACTAAGACATAAACCTAGCCTTAATCCTCGCAACAGCACCACAAACCGACTGGGCAAAAGGTCAAGGGAGGCAATAACAACTCACAGCTTGCATATTTTGGAGTAATCACGGCTGAGGACGTTGTAACCGGTGGACATCCTCGTGTCCGCAGCTACGACACAGTAATCCGCCCCGGCGATCGCGACGCACGACCTGCAAACCCCACAACACAACCGACCGCAAAAACACATGACGACATCAATCCGCCGAACAATCCTAAAAAACAACCGAAATCGCGAAGAACAGAAACGAAAACCGGACCGATCGGGATCGGATGGGAGCAGAGGGATTTACCCGCCATTGTTGTCGTAGGGAGACCAGTTGGCTTGTTCCTTCGTCATCGAGGGCTTCCGAGTAGAGTCGAGTCGTGTCTTTACAGATGACGCCACCAAGACGTAGGGACGGGGGAGTGAGCGGCGAAGGTGAAGGCGAAAGCAAAAGAATAGGCGGAAAAGAAAGGAACGGAGGAGAAGGGGACGATGAGACTCGGTGTTTCTTGAGGGAGAGGTTAGTGAGGGGAAAGTACTTAAAATTACAATTTAGTCCCTGCACTTCCTTAGTTTCTATGTATTTGGGGTATGAATATCAAAGCTAAGACGAAGTCAAAATGGATGTTTGCACGTGAGTATCGTTGGATTATAAAAATTAATTTTTTTAAATTACGATTTCAAATTACAAAATTCACTTTACAAATAAGCCTTTGAGCGATAGGTTAGGTGGTCACGATTTGAAATATCAATTTCTTTGTAAAATAAACGTGATAAACTTAAAAAGCAATATATTTTCAAAACTAAAATTATATTTCATAATTTTTTTTTTAAAAAACAAACCATACTTCAGTGATGTGGTATTCAACTCAAATGTTAAGTTACGACGCATCACAAAGTCGCCGATACGGATTACGGAAGAAGCTCTGCTCCATTTCCTACTGATTCATGCTCGTTGTGCTGCCATCTGCTTCCGAGTCACCGCGGTTCCTTTTGCCTTAACCGTGCCTGGAACGTCTAGGAGCCTTGTCCTCGCTTTCGCTGTCGTCGTTCCTGAAACTGTTGCCACCGCCAAAATGATAATCGTTTCTGGGTTTTGCTTCCCGGGGGTTTGGTCTCTCGAGACTATAACCCTCGCCTGGCCCCATGGACTCCTGGTCCATGCCTTGGTCAGGTCCAGGATTAAACCTATCACTTCCCGGCGCCCTTTGATCTCTCTTCCCCGTCCTGTTTGGATTCTGGGGCATTGGGGGTAGGGGCATTCCCATAGGTCGATTCGTCCTACCTGGATTCCCTCCCATAAAGGGACCACGGCCAGGACCCATCATCATTCCAAACCCTCCACCTGGAAAGACGGAACCAGGTTGCATCGGTCTCCCAGGAAACATCATGCCGGATGCCGGACCTGAGAAATCCCCTGGAAATCGAGGTCCAAAAGGAGGAAAGGGACGAGGTCCCACACCAAAGGGATCAGGCATTCCGAATCCATCACCATAGGGATATCCATCAGGACCCATCATTGCAGATGGGAAACCACGAATCCCAGGCATGGGTGGGCGGGCTCCTGGGGCTAGAGGCATTGGGGGTGGCCACATGAGCCCTCCTCGGCCTCTTCCTCTTCCCATAAAAGGTGCAGCCCCGGGAAGAGCGCCATAGCCCCCTTCCTCCTCCTCGCTCTCCTCCTCCTCCTCTTCCTCCTCTTCTTCCTCTTCATTGTACTCGAAAGGAACAATATCGGGGTTCTCAGACGCGCTATCTGTATTCAAGCCCTTTGCTTTTTCCTCCTCCCGTTTAGCTTCTGAGGCAAGGGCGACTGCCTGTTTCCAAACAAGAGCAAAAGGGACAGTTCAGGGCCGACCTTTTGCAATCTTCAAAGTTTGCAGTGATGAATCAGGCCAGTAAAAGCATTTAAAGGATGAAAAATCCTGTGATTCCCTCGTAATGACAGGATAGATGGTCCCGAGATCAATCAACTAAGGGCGGACAAAATCAATTCAAAACCATTTGAACAGCGATTCTCCGCAATCTTCAGTCATAACCATTTCTTTTATTACTAGAGGAGGCACAGATCTCCCAAAATAGATGATTCATGTTGTAACATAACATCAAACACAACTGCATTATAGTATGTCATCACAAAAATCATATTTCTATATACCAGGAAATCAATTATTTTCAATCCCATAAAAATAATAAACAATATTAAGGTAAATTTGAACTCAGATAATGGACTTTGACAAGGTACAAAAGATCTTTTTTTTCAAGGCTCGATAGTGAAACTCAATGCATAATGTTCTGACTACTTGTCCAAGCCCTTTTCAACACTAAACTGAGAAAACAGTTGAAAACACATACCATAAGATCGCTATCAGGCTCAAGGAAAAGCAAGGATGCCAACTGTTCACCAATTGAAGGTTCCAACTCTTGACAATCTCTGCTTATCTGCAATGTATGCGAGAGGAGAATTACAAAAAGAAACTGGGCCAGCAGCTGTGCACATAGAAACATCTAGACCAACCACAACAAGGAAAAACCTGACTATACAAAAATTGGCGCAAAGCAAATGATTCAATGGGCACCAAAAGCAAAGGTTATAACTGGCGTGCTAGGATTCAGGAATACAGCACTAGAATGGAATGGAAATTTGGTTATCATTGAACATTTTGATGTCAATGAGATCGAGCACACTACAAAGCATTTGTAAAACCAGTTCTTTATGCAAAACCAAACTGAAAACAAAAGGCTTTGCCTTCAACCATTCATTCTCACGACTACACATGGAAGTACCCCAATTGAGTCCTACCCGAAGCCCCTGCCATTTGATTTAGAAAAATAAGGGCCTAAAATATGTCTAAAAGAGAAAACTGATTGGACCACCTCTGCTTACATACATATCCAAGGCCTTAAAAAATCTGGTTGAAGTAATTCCCCATTACTGCACATTATTGGAATTGGAAAAGGTGTAATCTGTTAACACTATACTGATTCGATATTGTCAGAAATCAAGAGAAAATAAGGAGAAGAACAATTCTCACAGGCAGAAAGGCATCAAGAATAACAGTCAATAGAAGTACCTTGACAGGTAAATTCTCATTGTATGGATTACAGAGGTGACAAGTTTTCTGAAAGGACAATTCACATAACTGCAAAAAAAGTTTTTCCATCAGAGATAGCATCTGCCTGTTACTGCCGAACCTCATCATCAACAGCTGAGGTTTCTTATGAAGAACAAGTTGTTCCCTAAAAGTTCAACTAACAGCATCAGGCCTCAAAACATTCCTCATTAGCTACAGACATAACTGTCTTCCATAAATCTAGTCATCATTGTCCACTCATGTCAACATTTCATTCTTGATATTTTAGTTTGATTGTGATATAGACCTGGAAAAAAAAATTAAGGTCCAACCCTGATTAAAATAAAACGTAACCAACAGTTATCCTAATTTGAAATACCTTCAACCATTTAACAGAGAAGTTCCGCCCGTAATGCGGAGTTCCATGAGCATATTTCCAATTACCACCACTAACAGCTCCACCTATTCTAGAAGTCATCTTTGCACAACCCTGTAAAACAACCGGCAATATAGCATTTAAAACAACACCAATAGAAGAAAATGACAGAAATGGATATTTTTTTTGTCAAGACAAATCATAACCATGAGAAAACATCAAAAGTTTGACAAGAATAGCCCAGAGTTATCAAACCACCTGAAAATGCCGAGTCCGATTGACGGAGAAGATTAGAATCACATTTTCCACAGAATCAAATGCTTCATTCAATTTAGGCTCATTGCTCCTTTGAGTAGCCCACACACCTTGTTGTACTGACAACTCCAGATTCTCACGGTTACAACTTTTTACAATGAAGTACCTAAGATGTCATGAGAAAGAACACGATAAAAGCACCTTATTTACTATGTTCACAAATAAAATAGAAAACATACGTCTCACTTTTTAAACTTAAGCAAGTGGGCAAATGAAAATGATAACCAACTTATACCACTGCATTCTGATTACGGAGTAGTGATCGAGCTGACCACTCTATTGAAGAAGTCAACTGAATAATAAAAGAATCTACAAAGCAGGCACAACTGCTGCTATAGCATGAGCATTTACTTTAACAAAACATCGACCAGGAGTTGTACTATTTAACTTATGAATCAATGCCAAAAATAAAGATCCATATCAATGCCATTTGAAGTATGCAAAGAGATGAGACTAACACTTATAGATCCGAGGAAATGAATGAAGCTGTTTTTCAGTCACTCTAGGCAATTACTTAAAGGGTATTCAAGTGTAGTGGAAGAAAAGGTCAGTAACTTTGGAATTTTTACTTTCCATCAGGAACTCACAGTAGGGTTTCAGGGCACTGACATTGGGTGAACACTGTAAGATTTTGGCGGAATCAAGGCAAGACAATGAAAGCATAAAAAGTGTCGGTTCAGTGGCAGGGTGAAAAAAGAAAAAGTGGATGACTTCAAATGATTAATAAACCAACCAGTCTCCCCGAATAAGCTCCAGGGGAAAGACAGCTGAGTTGCTCAATAGGAAGATTCTCATACTCATGTTCTATCTACAAAATCCTTCAGTGACAAAAGATTATACGAAGGAAGATTTTATACCCACCCATTGGAGAAAAGAGCAAACTAACAAAGGTCATAAAACTAAAAAATGACAAAATTGTATGATGGAACATTGGTCACGAGAAAGGTTCGTGGGGCAGACAGACATGCCAATCAATTAGGCATTCCTCACACGTTCAGACTCCTTACATAGGCCATAAATGGATGGAAATATACAGTTTCATCACAAATGCGGCAAATCATCAACATCTAATGAAATGAAGAGGCTCATCCCCCCCACATCCGCTGATTTAGGACAAAGGAAAATGCCCGTTAACATTCAAATACAAATATTAAACTAATACTTTAGGCAAACGTTACATGAAGAATAAAGCAGATGGACATGTGCGATGTAAAAAGTATAGTATGTGTATGTAACTTAAAGATAAAAACCTAAGTATAACTAGTATAAGCTAATACAAGAGAATTACCGCATACTGATAACTTTCCTCTGTAATCTCTGGAAGAATACAGGAATCAAATTACAAAAAGGCCATAGGACTCTGCACACACCTAGATACTCCTGGTGGCAATAATGCAGGACCTCTGCTAGCAGCATTAGGAGGACCACCAAGGGGAATTTGTGGAAGAGGCTGCTGTATTGGCTGGAGAAGATGATTTGTGGATTCAGCAGGAGCATTTTTAGTAGCGACACCTTGATTTAAATTGTTGGGGCCCTGTGAAATCTGAGATTTTTCAGTTTGTTGAGGAGTACCCTGGTTTCGCGACTGAAAGAATCTATTCGAAGAGCCATAACCGTATGAAGTCAACTGTTGAATCTTCTGGAGAACTTCTTCCACCGAAGGTGGAGGTCCTGGCAACTTCGCATGCCTATAGCGACAGTCGGGACCATTCGGACAAAACCCCAATTTGTACCTGAAAAATAATAGAATGGAAATGTATATGTAATAAAAGCCTTCTGCTCTGAACCCAAAAATATGCAGATTAATTTATCACCGAACTTTAAGAAAGGTCTGTGCAAATAAAAAAATAGCTCAAAGGGAAAAAGAAGAGTACGGCCAGAAATAATTTTGAATGATAATGTGATCATTGCACCATTAACAACACTACCAATCTCTGAATCCAATCCTTAAATGAATGGAGCCAGTCATTCGCCAAAAAAAGAATAAGCTCCCATCCATTCATCATTAATCAACATCAAAAAAATAAAATGGCCTGCAAAACTCTCCATCTTATTCTGGACCTTCCACATAAAGGTCACTCCCAAAAATAAAGCTTTCTGCAGAGTGCAATGAATTATTATAAAAAGCAAAACTTGGAGAATACAAAACACAGGAAACATCAAGTCAGACCCTTTCTTGCCACTGTTTAATCACACCACTTGAATTCCATTAAGTCACCAGTCACCACCCTTCTATACGCCCAATTTTAACATTCCATATCACTCCCCAATAACAGGGCCACCTCGCCACAAACAAACGTCCATATAGGAATTTGAAGCATAAATGGACTGATTACAAACTGTGGGAAATCAACTTGTGATTAATCCCACCACCATTTCAAGCCCAACCACTTTTTCATAAATTGAGGCTGAAATATTCACGGGAATGTATATCAACAATGCCCGAATCACCAAACAACAACTAATCTGAATGCAACAAGAAAAGCTGCTCAATATAGGAGAACTGGGAGAAAAAAAGAGAGAAGCATCACATGTTACACTCCTTAATATCCTCGTTAGTGTGCTTGTAAACACAATCCTGCTCCCTACACTCCCCATATAACCTAAAGAACCGGCAAATCGGCATCCTCGCCTTATCAAACTGATGAAGGAACCCGCACGCGTCCCCCTTCATGCACAAGCTCCTTAGCCAGTGCCGACAAACCGTCTGCCTGAAGCTCCTCCCCCCGCCGCTCCCTCCACCTCCACCCCCCCGAAATCCCGAGGCCTCGGGCGTCGCTGTGACGAAACTGGAGTGGGTAGCCGCCGGGTGCCCGGAGGGAGCGGGTTCCGCGGCAGACACGTGAGGCGCGGCCGCGGCAGCGGAGGAGGGGATGACAGCCTCGAGGCCGCCCTCGAAGTCGAAGCTTAGTCCACCGTCGGAGTCGTCCATCGGAGTAACCGATCGATGGATTGATTGATCAGGGGGGGAAATGGCAATTTGTGGTGTTGTTTTTGTTAGTAGGGTTCAGAGTTTTGATGGGGGTTTTTTTAGAGGAAAAGATTGATTTGATTTGATAAATTTTTTTTGTAAAATACCATTTCATATAAAATTCGCTTAATACCGTACCACAGTCGCGATTACATTCTTGTTGGCGTGGACATCGGGGCGTTGTAATATTAATGTAACGGTAGAAAAGAATTGATGAAATAGAATAAATAGTTTCAAAATTTTAAAAATAATATCTTAAAATTAAATTTTATAAGTTTCGTTTTATTCAAACAAGTCATCCTTCTAAAAAACCTCCTTATAAAGTTCGATGTCGGAGTATTAGTCCCGAAATTTCGATAATACATAATTTTTATTTCATTACGCTATTTCAGTACTTTTCTCGTCGATATTGTGGTTCTAATCGCGACATACCTATTATCGTCGTTAGTAATGAAGTTTTCAATATAAAATTTAAGTTTCGTTAATTTTTTTTTCAAACAATTATAACTTGGTTCAATCCTCTTACGGCTCAACTTCTCGATTCCATTATTTATAAACTTTTTATAATATAATTAGTAGGCAAAATATCGATATTTGGCCTCATCAATAGCCCAATTTTACGTTTTGACATATCATTTAAAAAATTTTTAATTTGACCTTATTTCAATTTTACTTTTCGATTTAGTTTTATTCCATAGCTGACGTCTCTTTAGCGTCCATTTTTCTGTTTCTACGTGGTTTGACGTGTCTCTACATAACATTTTTGTACTACGTGGACAATAATTAACGAAATAAATCAAGAAGGGGGTTAGGGTTTGGGTTTTTGTACGGAGGTGATCTAGGACAAAGGACTTGTTCTTCCTTTCCTAGGTTAGAGCTTGTTCCTCATTTCTTTGGTTTTTCGTTCATGTTCCTCGATTCCTTCATTGGTCTGCCTATCAGTTGTATTGTATCTGTTTGTTTGTTGATTTTGTTAGGGTTCTTGGGTTGGGCTTTCTGAATGGGATTGTGTCTGTTTCTTAATTATATAAGGGTTCTTGGGTCGGGTTTTTCTGAATGGGTTATTTGTATGGTATTGGGTTTATGATTCCGAACTGGTACAAAAGTGTATATATAGGTGTTATTCATGTTTATTGGTAAATGCACAGGTTGATTATTATGAGTTCTAGCGAGAGCTTTGAAACATGTGCGGTCTTGGCAAATTCCAGCTTTGTTACTAGTGAAAGAAGGTGCAAAAACAGGCTGCGAGCTGTATTGTACACCTCCTGGAGTAGAAGTAATTCAGGGAGAAAATTCTTTCATTGTCCAATGTGGAAGGTTGTCTGTACTTGTTTTTTGTGTCTAAATATGGTTGTCTTTACCTGATGTTCAAATTTATGTTTTTATGCTTTTTTTTTTGCAATAGGATGATGATTGTGGATTTTTCGGCTGGTATCATAGTTGTCAAAATCGCGATTTTACTCGTAAAATCGTACGATGTTACGATTTCGTAGGAAGAAACGAGTTGAATCGGCGTGAAAAACGTTGTCCAGTAAAATCGTAAAAACGAAGCGGGAACGTAGGATCCCAAAATCGTAATAAAATAGTAAAATCGCTTGAGCCGGGTCAAATATCAAAGATAGTTCACTAACGCAGCCCATCTAAATCTAAGCTCACCTAACCATTTATTCATTGGACTAATTTGTAAATAACTTCAAATGCGAGAACTAAATTGAATTAAATAGAAAATTGCTTTTGCCTCTTCCTTCCTTCTCCTGTTTCCTTTCTCTCCCGAACCCTTTCAAGATTAGCCCTTTCCAGCAGCCCCCGAGCAGCCGGCCCTCCGAGCAGCAGCCCCGGAGCAGCCGGCGTCTCTTCCCGGAGCAGCCGGTTTCTCTCCCGAGAAGCCGACCCTCCGAGCTCGCCTCCGAGCAGCCAGCCTTTTGAGCTTGTAGTTACTTTCAGTCACATCGAGTAGGTGGGTTCCTCGAGGTAGATTGAAGTATTAATTTTGGCTCAGAGTTTGTGTCGCGTTGCAAGGGGGAGTGGGTTTGTTCAAATTTCAGTGTGTTAATAATCAACTTTTTGTTGCATCGAGCTCAATCCCTATGAAACATCAATGTTGAAATAAAAAAAATGGGAAAGATAGTTTTGTTCTTTTTCAGGAAGATGTGGCTAAAAGAAGCCGTCAAACATATCATATGCATTGAATTGTTTCTCCGGTTTGTAGCATGGAGTCGTGCTAGTCTGTATTCTTGTTTATGGGTTCCCCTACATTTGATCTTCTCGTTGTTCTTCCGCTTGATGATATTTTTTTGAGCCAGAAATAACAAATCTATTCTAGAGCATACCTAAATTTTAAGTGGATTGAAGATGTTATTAAGTGGACTGAAGACGTTATTGAGCATACCTAAATTTATTATTTGTTATTATGTATGCATATATATGTGTGTTCAAATCATAATTTTGTAAACTCTTCCGATTTTACTTACGATCCTGCGAGTTACGATTTTACAGACCCCTCCTAATCCTACATAAGATCTCGATTTTGATAACCTTGGCTGATATGACGAAGTTATACATGTGTACACGGAATGCCATGTAATTCCCAACTTCTATAGCTACAACTTCCAGCCTTTAGGTCAACTAAGAACCTATCTGATTCGGCAAAAGGCATTGAAACTTCAACCTTTTCGGTCATGGATGGTTTCACCATATGTTTTGCTGCATGTTCTTTCATGCTCTCTATGTCTTCCCTTACATGTTGTATGACTATATCAGCTCTCCTAGTAGTAGCATTCTTCTTCTCTACGTGCCTCACCATTAAAAGACGTCTAATGTGTTCTAACATGTCAATTAAAGGTAATCTTCTAACGGCAACGATATAAGAGTTGCATGTTTCGCACATGCTGTTACTATGTGTACCGCACTTGCTGGAAATGTTGAAAAAAGCCTTACAGAAATGATGTGGACCTTGTTTCTGGAAATCTTCAGCAATTTGGAGGGACCCGAGGACACCATCTCTTCCAAATTTCAATTCATTCATGGCAATATTGAAGTCAACTTCGTTTGTACATCTTACGGCTTTGTAGAAATAACTCTTGAGGAATAGACCTCTGTACCTCACTTTCCAATTTTGGTAGATGTGTCTTGAACAATTCCTTGACCCGGCATCAGGTGCAAGAGTGCTAATGGCATTCAGCAGACCCTAAAAGATAATAATAAATCATTAGAAACGGCTATTGCATTAATAGAAAAATAACAGTACATGATAGACCTTTTGTTAGTCGCTAATGAATGTCCAGCCATGCCCACTTCCAACGTTCAATTCTCTGAAAAGTATTTCAAGGAACCACTGCCATTAATTCTGGTTTTCTCCCTCCACCACAGCCCATGCAATTGGGTACATGCCATCATTCCCGTTGCGTCCTACAGTAGACAATAAGATTCCTCCAACCTTGTTTTTTATGAAAGTTCCATCAAATCCTACAAAATGTCTGCACCCTATAAGGAACCGCTTAATCAAAGCCTTAAATCCCATGAATAACTTCTAAAGGTGATGTGTAGTCCTGTGGATAGTGTTAAATCACAAGACAGCTCAAAACAACTCCTCAGATATTTGTTCTACAAAGCAGCTAAATGTGGCCGAAGCTTCTTGAAGTGATCATCCACTGAACCAACCATCAATCCATCTGCAATCCAGCATGCCTTGTAATACTTCATCAGTCCAACCTCAATGGTGTACTTCTTCATGATCTCATCTAGAATTTCTTTCGCCGTGGCACCAACTCTTCTTATATTACCTTCCACAAACTGTTCAGCTAACCATTTTGTAGTAGCTTGCCTATTTTGCATGTTACATGCACATGTGTGACTGTTCAAAACATTTTTTTATAGCAAATGACCCATCCTTCTTCAACCAAGATCCTACACTATCCAGGGATATCCAGGTTCGCATCAGCGTCCTGCTTCACTTTGGAACTTCGCTTCCAACGTAAATTTAATCCATTAGAAATGACATACCTCTGTATAGCATTATGCATCTGCCTTGGTGTCTCAAAACACATTCCAGGTTTGAACTTTATCTGCTTATGATCACAATCTGGATCATAGTTACTCAGTTCAGATTTCAAGTGCTTCCTCCTGGATCTTATTGTGGATGTACAGTTGTAGAACCCTAACCCTAACTCCCATTCTTGATTTATTTCGTTGCTGATAGTCCACGTAGAAAAAAAAATAAACTTTTTAAGACACGTCGGATAAGATAAAGGTTTACCGTCGAAATCGTAATGGCCGTTAAGAATAAAGCCAAATCGAAAAGTAAAATTGAAATAAGACCAAATTAAAAACTTTTTAAACGATATGCCAAAGAGTAAAGTTGGGCTGGGGCTAAATATCAATATTTTGCTTAATTAGTATTATAAGCCGATTAAAAAAATTTTGAATTTAAATGATAACTAATTTTTAGAATGGTTAAAAACAATTTTAATTGTATTTTAATATAAGAGATAATATACTTAGAAATTCTTCCAACAAATTCAATGAGAATGGAGGCCACTTTAAAATATTCACATTCTGAATTTCATCATTGTAAGTATTTTTATGAGGTTTGTATCCGTTGAAAATACGGTCCGGATTTATGAAATTTGTGAAATATCGTTAATTTATTGATTTACAAACAAAACGCGGCTCCCGACTGCAACACTAATATAAATAAGTCAAAGTCCGAGTTGGGAATCCCATTTTCATGAGAAGTGAGATTTCACGTAAAAACCGCCATCGGAAACTGTGACTCCCAAACTCAACACCCGAAGAAAATCATATATATTTGATTTGAATTAATTTTATATTATTATTTAGGTTTCACATCTAGATTGGATTAGATAAACGGGTCGAGTTCCGTTTTTGAAGCTTCAAAACAGGAACACGTTAAGACAATACACGAATAACACGAACAGCCAACCCTAACTAAGCCTCTCTGAGAATGTCGGGACAGAATCAAGAGTGCCATGAGACCGGTTCGGTTTATCTTAATGAAACATTTCCTATTTTTTTCAGGAACTTTTTTATTTTAAATATTATTTATCATGGCTAACAATTTTATCACGATTTAATGGTTGCACCATCAGATACTGAATGAAACATAAGATGCATTTTTAAATAAACTGAAGATCTTTTATTAGGAATTTTATTGTTCAATCAGTTCGCATACAAAGCACGAATGCCATCGATATCATCTTGGTCAAGACGCCTCTTAATTTGCCCATAGCTAAATGAATCAAACATCACGGCACTCGACTTGTTGCTGTGCTCGAGCCCGAGAATGTGCCCAATCTCGTGTAATGCGACCGATTCTAGGTCGAGGATATTGGCAGCTTGGATGGTGCCCCAGTCCTCGTCCGCGTCAAAGTGCATTAGTCCTGCTGTTGGAGGGGTGGAATGAGCAAAGGATCCGCCGTGACCATCGAAGGGTTTTTCATCCCCATGATCGCCTCTATAAAATCCTATGTGTATTTGCGCCGGTTTAGAAATACCCGCCACCCCTTTGAAAGTGAATCCCGTTACAGCCGACCATGTCGAGAACGCTCTCGATATGGCCGCACTTGCGTTTCTGTATGAGATAGGCGGGACGTTCAAGAAAGTATACTTGAGTTTCTTAATGGATTTTGGCCAAGCGGGTTTTCCTTCATAGAAAGCATACTGCGGCGTGATGTTGTTGCGGACATCATCCGTTGCGGGATGGTCGGGGACACCGCAACGAGGCCGACTCATCATCATCAACGTGTCGGGGTTTATTCTTCCCGAGACATTCAACCCATAGAAAGTCTGGTACTTCCTCAGGGCAGACACCAAGGCCTCGTCATAGGTGTCGTCGTCGATGGAGGCATAATCCCCCGACAAGTATCCAAAGGCCTTGAGGTGATTCTTCGCAAACGGCATGACATCTTCGGATTCGAGACCGGGGCTTATCGACAACAAGAGGAGGGAAAGGACCCAAAGGATGATGAAGTTTGGGGCCATCGTCTTTGATAGTTAGTATTAACTAATGGTCCCCATTGTTTATATGGAAAACAAATGGTTCAATATTTTGCTTTGGTGTGTAATAGAAGTTAAGGTTGGTAGTTTGTAATTAATTTGGAAAAATAATTTCAGATTCTTCACATGTTAAAATATCTTTTAATTAACCTTGGAAATACAAGTTAATCCTCTCAGATTGTTGTTAGGTTAATTATTTGACTTGAATTCTTCTATTTTGACCGATGCATGGACAAGTTTAGATCGAGATCCTCTCGATTTTGGATGATTATATTTTTAATTTAATATTTTTTCTTATTTTATATTATTTTTAATTATAATAAAAACACTACTTTTTAATAAATTATAAATACTAAATTATAAATTCAAAATATTAAACCGAAAATGTTAAACCCTAAATATTAGAAGTTAAACCATAAATTATAAATCTAAAACATTAAACCCGAAACGTTAAACCCTGATCATAAAAAATTAAACCATGAACATTAAATTCTAAACCTTAATAATTAAAAGTCATAAGTTAAATACTATGTCATATTAAACCTTAAATTTTAAAATGACTGCATTTAATCATAAATCTTAAACTCTAAATATTAAGCCATTAAAATAAAAAAGTCATAAATATTAAGAACTATGTTCATGGCCGTTACCCAAACAAGGACTTATAGGAGATTGTTCAAGTGGGTGCAAACTATAGCTGAGAAGCGAGGAGGCTCCTGTTTAAACAAGATAATATCAAATAGTACTCGATCCATTTCTTGATATAAATTATGATCCATTTCATAATATCAAAGACAATTAATTAAGGACACATTTCACATGCAAATCCGAGTTAATTCAACATTTTTTTAACGAAGAATGTGTGAAGAATTCGTGTGCATTAACTTCTATTATCTAATTAGTTACATTTTTAAGTTGGATTTTGCGTCATGTGAAGAATCTGAATGGTTTTACTTTTATTTCCAAACTGATACACAAACTAACAATGTTAACCAAATTAATTATACTCTTAAAGCAAAATATTGATGAATGTAAACTGTTATCTATATAAACTGACTATCTATCCATTAGTCAATACACACATAAAAAACAATGGCCCCAAACTCCATCGTCCTTTCGGTACTTTTCCTTCTGTTGTTGACGATAAGCCCCAGTCTCGAATCTGATGATGTGATGAGGTTTGCGAAGAATCACCTCAAGGCCTTTGGCTACTTGTCGGAGAATAATACCTCCATCGATGACGGCGCCTATGATGAGGCATTGGCGTCTGCCTTGAGGAAGTACCAAACTTTCTATGGACTGAATGTCTCGGGAAGAATAGAGCCCGACACATTGATGATGATGAGCCGGCCTCGTTGTGATATCCCCGACCATTCCTCGGGAAACAACATCACGCCGCAGTATAGTTTCTTTCCAGGAAATCCCAAATGGCCAAAATCCAAGAGGAGACTCAAGTACACCTACATTACCAGCACACCTATCAAATACAAAAACGTAAGTATGGCCATATCGAGGGCCTTCTCGACATGGTCAGCCGTGACAAACATTACATTCAAATTGGTGGCGGGCGTTTTCAGAGTACCAGAAATAAGGATAGGATTCTATAGACTCGAACACGGGTGTTCAAGACCCTTCGATGGTCGTGGCGGTTCCGTTGCTCATGCCTTCTCTCCGCCAAGTGGAATTATACACTTTGACGCGGACGAGGACTGGGGCACAGTCCATGCTCCAAATATCCTTGACCTAGAATCGGTTGCGTTGCACGAGATTGGGCACCTTCTCGGGCTTAGTCACAGCGACAGGCAGAGTGCCGTGATGTATGACACATTTGGCTATGGGGAAATTAGGAGGGAACTTGACCAAGATGATATTGATGGCATTCGGGCCTTGTATGCGGACTGAACAATAGTCAAATTCCTGATAAAACATTTTCAGTTAATTTCATTAACCGTAATATACAACTTAAAAGTAAAGATGTTGGGGTCCTTTTTTATTTGTCTTCCTCTAATAAGAAGTTGACGTTTCTATGTGTTTAAATAAGAAAACATGAAATCAATACACATGGAAAAATTGAAATCTCATGCCTCCTAATAAAATAAGAAAACAAGGCCCGAATGCCATCAATATCATCTTGGTCAGGTTCCCTCTTAATTTGTCCCTAGTTAAATAAAGGAAACATCACGGCGCTCTCGTTGTTTCTGTGATCGAGCCCGAGAAGTGCCCATTCTCGTGCACCGTGTCCGAGAGTAGATCGAGGATATCGGCAGCTTGGACCGTGTCCCGTTACTTGTCCGCGTTTGTCGGAGGGAAGGCACGAGCTATGACACTGTAGCACCATAGAAGAAAACTCCATCCCTGTGATTGCCTTTATATCCATCCCGTCTTCCTTTTAATAACACACGACAATCATTATGAGACTCTGAAAGGCTACTTGGTTGTCTTCCTCTACTTAGCCATTTTCTGCAACACTAGAAATAAGTTTGTTCATTGTGTAATTTTTTGTTGTACTTCTGTCATTCCTTTCTATATCATATAAGTTTATTGGCAACACATTTTATTTACTTACTACTTCACGTCCTTATCGCAACATGTTATTCACCGCAAACAGACATGACCCGTTCTTGAAAGTGAATTCTGAAATGGTTGACCATGTCGAGAACGCGCTTGATATGGCCTTACTTACAGTTTTGGACGAGAGAGGCGTCATGGCATTGAAATTTTACTCGAGTTGCCTCATAGATTTTGGCCATTTGGGATTTCCCGGAAGGAAAGCATACCTTAGCCTGGGGTTGCCTGTCGAGGGAGGGTCGAGGACACCGCATCGGCCAACTCATCAGCATCAACTTATCGAGCTCTATTCTTCCCGACACATTCAGTTAAAGAAAGTTTGGTACTTCCTCACTGCAGAAACCAAGGCATGATCATCGGAAGTGTCGTTGATCGAGTTATAATGCTCCGACAAGTAGTCAAAGGCGTTGAGGTCATTCTTCGTGAACCTCATGACGTCATGAGATTCGAGACTGGGGCTTCTCGAAAACAAGAGAAGGAAGATGAGTGAAATGATGATGGAGTTTGAAGGCATTGCATATGATAGTAAATTAACTACACCATAACAGATAGTTTATATAGAGAACAATTGGTTCTCGGCACTATTTGGTTGGTAGGTATTCATCAATAATTTTCTTTAGAAAATAATTAATTTTAAAAATATAAGTTAATCCATTAAGATTATAATCCAACTCATTTTCCTTATTATTATATAATTAAGTTCGAAATTAAAGTGAAGGTTTTTTGTTTCTAATTAATTTGGAAATAGAAGTTAATGCACTCACAATGATTATAATCAAACCTTTGTTGTGATTGTCAAGACATCCTACGTGTAATAACACTCATTACGTATTGTATGAATCAAGCACTCCCATGTAGTAATAGTACAGCTATCCCATTGTACTGACATTGCCCATGACATGTACGACATAACGGGACTTTCGTGCATCGGGATTTAATCGCAACCCTAAATGTTAAACCCCAAATAGTAAAAGTTAAACAATAGTAAACATAAAAAGTTGAATCATAAGTAAATTACTAGCCCCAATTAAACCCTAAACCCTTAATGTTAAATTAACGCATTTTATCATAAATCTTAAACTCTAGATATTAAACCATAAAAATCAAAAGACATAAATATTAAGAACTATGTTCATGGTAGTCGCATCAGGCCACCGCTATTCCGGTTAAGGTGTTGTAGGAGATCGTTCGAGAGGATAACCATAGATGAGAAGTGAGAATTACCATGCTTAAACAAGACAATATATGATCATGAATTGTTGTGTTCATCTACCAAAAAATTAGAAAACGTACAAAATTTTGTTAAAAAACTTAATTACTAATCGGGCTTGTCCTCGGGCTCAGACCATCGAATTTCGATGTTTTAATAGGCTCTTGAAATTCTATGTATCAACCGGCTGTCCAAAACAGGAAGGTCTTTTAGGATCAAAGAACTATATCAAAAGAAAACGTTTATAAGTAAAGCGAGTTAGATGGAAAGAGTTATCCTCAAAAGCTAAATGACAAATATTTGAAGAAATATCATAAGGACAATGAACTAGAAAATCAAAACTCAAAGGAGCTTAGTCCTAGCAACTCATTCCCTTAAGAACGAGTTAAGCAAAGATTTGATTAGTATCAAATAGTACTCGATCCATTTCTTGATATAAATTATCATCCATTAGTTCATAAAATCAAAGCCATTTAATTGAGGGCAGATTTCACATACAAATCCAAGTTGATTCTACATTTTGCTAATGAGGAATGTGTGAAGAATCTGAGTGGATTAACTTCTATTCTCAAATTAATTGTAGTTTCAAGTTGGATTTTGCAGCATTCATCTCGATGTAATAACCTGTATTTCCAAATAACAATGTTATCCATGTTAATTATTCTCTTAAGGCAAAATATTGATGAATGCAATTTTTTATCTATATAAACTGACTATCAACCCATCAGTCAATACACACATCAAAGCCAATGGCCCCAAACTCCATCATTCTGTCGGTCCTTTTCCATATATTGTTGTCGCTAAGCCCCGGTCTCGAATCTGATGATGTGATGAGGTTTGCGAAGAATCACCTCAAGGCCTTTGGCTACTTGTCAGAGAATTATACCTCCATCGACGATGCCGTCTATGACGAGGCATTGGCGTCTGCCTTGAGGAAGTACCAAACTTTCTATGGATTGAATGTCTCGGGAAGAATAGAGGCCGAGACGTTGATGATGATGAGTCGGCCTCGCGGCAGCGTCCCCGACCATTCCTCGGCAGAAAACATCACGCCGCAGTATGCTTTCTTTCCGGGAATTCCCAGATGGCCAAAATCCAAGAGGAGACTCAAGTACACCTTCACTACCAACAAGCCTATCCCGTCCAAAAACGTAAGTGAGGCCATATCCAGGGCCTTCTCGACATGGTCAGCCGTGACAAACTTCACTTTCAAATTGGTGGCTGGTTTCAGAATTGCGCACATAAAGATAGGATTCTATAGACTCGAACACGGGTGTTCAAGACCCTTCGATGGTCGTGGCGGTTCCGCTGCTCATGCCTTCTCTCCGCCAAGTGGAATTATGCACTTTGACGCGGACGAGGACTGGGGCACGATCCATGCTCCCAATATCCTTGACCTAGAATCGGTCGCGTTGCATGAGATTGGGCACCTTCTCGGGCTTAGTCACAGTGACAGGCCGAGTGCCGTGATGTATGACACATTTGGCTATGGGGAAATTAGGAGGGAACTTGACGAAGATGATATTGAAGGCATTCGGGCCTTGTATGGGGACTGACCAGTAGTCAAATTCCTGATAAAACATTTTCACTTTATTTCATTAACCGTAATAAACAACTTAAAAGTAAAGATGTTGGAGTCCTTTTTTATTTGTCTTCCTCTAATAAGAAGTTGACATTTCTATGTGTTTAAATAAGAAAACATGAAATCAATACACATGGAAAAAATGAAATCTCATGCCTCCTAATAAAATAAGAAAACAAGGCCCGAATGCCATCAATATCATCTTGGTCAGGTTCCCTCTTAATTTGTCCCTAATTAAATAAAGGAAACATCACGGCGCTCTCGTTGTTTCTGTGATCGAGCCCGAGAAGGTGCCAATTCTCTTGCACCGTGTCCGACTGTAGGTCGAGGATATCGGCAGCTTGGACCGTGTCCCGTTACTTGTCCGCGTCAAAGTGTAACATTCCATTTGTCGGAGGGAAGGCATGAGCTATGACACTGTAGCACCATAGAAGAAAACTCCATCCCTGTGATTGCCTTTATATCCATCCCGTCTTCCTTTTAATAATACACGACAATCATTATGAGACTCTGAAAGGCTTCTTGGTTGTATTCTCCTACTTAGCCATTTTCTGCAACACTAGAAATAAGTTTGTTCATTGTGTAATTTTTTGTTGTACTTCTGTCATTCCTTTTTGTATCTGTATCTTATAAGTTTATTGGCGACCCATTTCATTTACATACTACTTCACGTCTTTATGGCAACGCGTTATTCACCGTAAACAGACATCACCCGTTCTTGAAAGTGAATTCTGAAATGGTTGACCATGTCGAGAACGCGCTTGATATGGCCTTACTTACAGTTTTGGATGAGAGAGGCGTCATGGCATTGAAATTTTACTCAAGTTGACTCATGGATTTTGGCCATTTGGGATTCCCCGTAAGGAAAGCATACCTTAGCCTGGGGTTGCCTGTCGAGGGAGGGTCGAGGACACCGCAACGAGGCCAACTCATCAGCATCAACTTATCGAGCTCTATTCTTCCCGACACTTTCAGTTAAAGAAAGTTTGGTACTTCCTCACGGCATAAACAAGGCATGATCATCGGAAGTGTCGTTGATCGAGTTATAATGCTCCGACAAGTAGTCAAAGGCGTTGAGGTCATTCTTCGTGAACCTCATGTTGTCATGAGATTCGAGACTGGGGCTTATAAAAAACAAGAGAAGGACGATGAGTGAAATGATGATGGAGTTTGAAGGCATTGCATATGATAGTATATTAACTACACCATAACAGCTAGTTTATATAGAGAACAATTGGTTCTCGGCACTATTTGGTTGGTAGGTATTCATCAATAATTTGCTTTAGAAAATAATTAATATTAAAAATATAAGTTAATCCATTAAGATTATAATTCAACTTATTTTCCTTATTATTATATAATTAAGTTCGAAATTAAAGTGAAGGTTTTTTTTTCTAATTAATGCACTCACAACGATTATAATCAAACCTTTGTTGTGATTGTCAAGACATCCTACGTGTAATAACACTCATTACGTATTGTATGAATCAAGCACTCACATGTATTAATAGTACAACTGACATTGTCTGAACACATTGCACTGACATTGCCCATGACATGTAAGACGTCATGAGACTTTCGTGCATCGGACTTTAATCGCAACCTGGAATGTTAAACCCTATATATTAAAAGTTAAACAACCATAAACATAAAAAGTTAAATCATAAGTAAATTACTAGCCCCAATTAAACCCTAAACCCTTAATGTTAAATTAACGCATTTTATCATAAATCTTAAACTCTAGATATTAAACCATAAAAATCAAAATACATAAATATTAAGAACTATGTTCATGGTAGTCGTATCAGGCCACCGCTATTCCGGTTAAGGTGTTATAGGAGATTGTTCGAGAGGATAATCATAGATGAGAAGTGAGAACGGCCATGCTTAAACAAGACAATATATGATCATGGATTGTTGTGTTCATCTACCAAAAAATTAGAAAACGTACAAAATCATGTTAAAAAGCTTAAGTACTAATTGGGCTTGTCCTCGGGCTCAGACCATCGAATTTCAATGTTTTAATAGGCTCTTGGAATTCTATGTATCATCCAGCTGTCCAAAACATGAAGATCCTTTAGGATCAAAGAACTGTATCAAAAGAAAACCTTTATAAGTAAAGCGAGCTAGATGGAAAGAGTTATCCTCTTAAGATAAATATCAAATACTCGAAGAAATATCGTAAGGACAATGAAGTAGAAAATCAAAATTCAAAGGAGCTTAGTCCTAGCAACTCGTTCCCTTAAGAACCAGTGAAGCAAAGATTTGATTAGTATCAAATAGTACTCGATGTAATACCCCAAATTATTATTGGGCTAAAATTATTACAAAAATTTTTAATGGCCCAATCTAACAAGGCACTTAAAGCTAAAGAGTTTAAGCCCATCACAAGCCCAATATTCATTTTGAAAGGCCAAAGCCCATATTTCCACTGTATTATTTTATTTGTTTTAATTTTACTTTTGATCCTATGCTCCTAACGGTTTTCCTCCCCCCGTACAAAAGGCAGGTACGATTCCTCCCAAAAAAAAGGCCACTTGGCAGCTTCCCATTCGCTTTTGTACTAGCTTGGAGAGAAAATGATTTCCCCATCCCCCACGACACACTATCAGACAAGGGGGATAACAAACAAAAAGAATAATAAAAAAAAGAGAAAAGAAAGAAAGAAAAGGAAGGGGATGGCCATCGGACTTTCTTCCGGAGGGGGGGAAGACAAAAAAAGACCATCGAAAAACTCTCTTCCCCGAAAACGAAGTCTTCAACTTTCGTTTTCTTCTGGACCACCAACAAACTCTCCGCCACAGCTCCCATTCTTCTACCATTCCTAACCAAGGTAAGGAAGTGAGCACCGCGGAGATCCCCCTTTTAAACCAGCTCAATCCTAACGTCCAACGGCAACAACGGAAGACAATGGCGCTAGTGTTCAGTTCAACTCCGGCTCATCTCGACGACGACAACAACCTTCTCCGATGGGGGCTGCAGAAGCTCTGAACTCCCAGCCGTCTCGAGCCAGTTCCTTCGACATTCCATCCGGCAGCGGCAGCGATGAAGAGTTGACGATGACCTCGAAGAAAGCAGCCCCGTCTCCCCATCCACGCTTCTCGCGGCTGTACATCAGCACCGCGGGACGCCTTCTTATGCTCTAACGTGTTTGTCCACCGGTGCAGGACAGCCGCGCCAGCAAGCGGATACAGCAATCCCGACCAGAAAACATGAGCAACCTCAGCTCCGTTCTTCTTTGAAGTGTACTTATCCCTCCATATAAGCATCTCACCCTCTTTTTTCTCCCTTTTTTCTTTTGTTTTCTGCGAGAAATCGAGGAGTTCAAAGCTTGTGTGTTGGTCAGCCTCAACTCCGTATATTGCCCCATGAAACATCGCCGGTGCTTCCATCGCAAATATCCAGCGGAGAAGTCCCTCCCGACACGCACACGAGTCTCCCATCGCGAGCGTGCGTGCTCGGGAGGTGTGGGGTAGGTTATTTCCCATCGCGAGAGCCTTTCCCCATGAACATCTCCGAAATCCATGCCAAGCGAGCTTCGTTCACGGTGAGTCCCTTTTACCATCTGCTTTCTCTTCGTTTTACAGCTCCTTAGACAAATCTAACCTCATTTGTTGCTTTTGTTTGCATGAATACACATTGCGGTATCGTTAAGACGTCACAAAAGGAGCTAGCGAGCTCGAAACCACATGAAATCAGGTCCATCCTCTTCTTATCTCTTTTGGGTTTGTATCAATAGCTTCTGGGATTGTATTGTACAATGTACTGCTCGATTTACCTTCGATTATTGGGATACACAAATGCGGAAATGAGAATATCGCTGCTGCTGGGTATACTTGAGATTTTTTGTCATAATTCTTTGCCCAATTCATGGATTAGGCTGTTTTATAACTCTTTAGCTCCCCTTCTTGATACAGAACAACTTCTCTGTTGAAATGTTTTCCAAACAAATGCATTTTGCTGGTGTTTTTCCTTTTCGAATACTAGAGAATGCAGCTTCCATGTTCTGTGCGTCCGCGGAGCGCGCAGTTGCATTCCATAAGGCGTATTTTCGCCTGTACAGATCGTATTCACTTGAAACCACTCGAAGTCGTTCTCTTTTTGATCCTGCTATAGCTTTCGTGTTTTAAGCTTCCTCATTTAACACCTTCTTGGTCGAGTTTTATCTGTTCGAAAAAACAGCTTGATTCTGTGCACGAGTGGGATAGCTGTTTCGGTTTTTCAGACACAACTCAAACATCTGAGCTCTGTTTGATCTGAAATTGATTGGAACGGATTCTCCATAGAGTTCTCTAAATCTTTTGTGTGGTACACTTTTCCATCAAAGTCATATATCCTGGTCAAATTTCCAGAGGAGTGCAGACAGGACACGGGCGTTGCTTCATTTCGGGTCCATCTGGTCTATCCAATAATTCGAGAAAGACAAATACCTCCATTGTCTTCTGTTCTCTCGCCGCGGTCTGAGTGTCCTATATACCAGATGACACAATTTACTCACTTGAGTTCCGAATGGACTGAAATTTAAACCATAAGTTAGATTTCTTAACCTGTTATAATTTTTATGTTTTACATTTGTTAATTTGAGCAATTTTAATTCATGGTCAACTGCGGTCAAACTTGACCTGTCATACCGTTTAGCTCAAACATGTCCTGTTCGGAAGTCCAGATTCTTCGTTATGCTGGCAAAGGATTACACATCCATTTTTCCTAAAATTTAGCATGCTAAAACGTGATTGAGTTATCTAGCATGTGACAAAATTTCATAATTTTTCGAAGAATGAGTGAAGAGTTATGAAATCTTATTTTTCCTATCAGTCTGCTGGCCAAGGATTGCTTATGCAAGAGGCCGAATCACCTTCTTTGCCTTGTGGAATGAGATCCCACCGTTGGATTCGTTGGAAATTTTATAAGCTGATTCCTCATCAAGATACAGATCTATAGATTATGATTTCACTTAGATAGGATGATCCTGAATGAAGTTATGCTCTCATTTCCAAGCCTGCGTATGCTGCATTCTCATCTGCAGGCTACATCCGACTTTGCGTGTGCATAATTCGTAATTCCACCGTTGGATTTGGCTGATTTTTGATAGAGATGCTCATCATCGACCTGTTTACTCAATGTGCGGTTGGACCTTTATTCTTTTGATTTCATAGGGACTTATATTCATTTCTTCGATTCCGAATCATTGCTTTGATTTTAGAAATGAAAGTTAAACAACCATGTTTACATTTTTCTTGCATGTACATTACACATGTGTTGACGAGGATTCTCTCGAGGTTTCAACAATCTCGAAGACGAAGATTTCTCGAAGGCACGTGTATCAAACCGCGTGGATCTACCGCGGCCTAAAAACCGTCGGTCCGAAGATTTAAAGCGGCCCCAACCGTCATTAAAGGTACAAAGGGGAGGTGCGGGCCTCCCCGAATGATTTTTTAAAAGCCCACCTGTAACGGGCTGCGGGTCCAAGTGCATAGGCCCGTAGTCAACGGCCTTCCCTGTCATCTTTTATCTCGATAATTGCTTGTGATTGCGCGCATGACTTATCTCTTAGGATTTATGTCGTGTGTTAATCCTTAAATTAAACAAACCTAAATTCGGGTCCAACACCGGGAAAACGTCGATATGAGTCCGGCCTGACTCCCGGATCGGGTCCAACACCCGTTAATCAAAATTCTTTTTGGACAATCGCCACCTTTTTCGCATGCTTAGAATGTAAGAGTTAGTAACTTGGGATCCCCGAACTCATTCTGATTTTTTCGACTTAAATCAGACTGTATAAAAATTAATTAAGTCGGTGGCGACTCCGAATAGTTTACCTAGGTTAAACTACACCTTTTTTGGCAGCAATTTTGGATGGGTAACGGCCACACGAGCCGCTCCCCGAGCCTTCCTCAAAATTCACGAGCGAGGCCTTACGCAGCCTTTCGCCTGTCGCCTTCAGGGAACCGAAGATGGTTGGCGAAATATCCCGCAGACCCGTTCGGGAATTAAGGGAAGGCCCAACCCGATTCCCATCCGCAGCGTTCGACGCTCGAGTCGTGACGCCGACCGCCACGCGCGGGCTAGGCCGGAGGGCGCACGTACACTCGATCCATTGCTTGATATAAATTATCATCCATTAGTCCATAATATCAAAGACAATTAATTAAGGGCATATTTCACATACAAATCCGAGTTGATTCTACATTTTGCTAATAGGGAATGTGTGAAGAATCTGAGTGGATTAACTTCTATTCTCAAATTAATTGTGGTTTTAAGTTGGATTTTGCAGCATTAATCTCAATGGGTTAACTTATATTTCCACACTGATACACAAACTAACAATGTTATCCAAGTAAATTGTACTCTAAAGCAAAATATTGATGAACGAAATTTGTTATCTATATAAACTGACTATATATCCATTAGTCAATACACACATCAAAGACAATGGTCCCAAACCCCATCATCCTTTCGGTCCTTTGCCTTCTATTGTTGTCGATAAGCCCTAGTCTCGAATCTGATGATGTGATGAGGTTTGCGAAGAATCACCTCAAGGCCTTTGGCTACTTGTCCGAGAATTATACCTCCACTGACGACGGCGCATATGATGAGGCATTGGCGTCTGCCTTGAGGAAGTACCAAACTTTCTATGGATTGAATGTCTCGGGAAGAATAGAGGCCGACACGTTGATGATGATGAGTCGGCCTCGTGGCAGTGTCCCAGACCATTCCTCGGCAGAAAACATCACGCCGCAGTATGCTTTCTATCCGGGAAATCCCAAATGGCCAAAATTCAAGAGGAGGCTCAAGTACACCTTCACTACCATCAAGCCTATCCCGTCAAAAAACGTAAGTGAGGCCATATCGAGGGCCTTCCCGACATGGTCAGCTGTGACAGACTTCACTTTCAAATTGGTGGCCGGTTTCAGAATTGCGCACATAAAGATAGGATTCTATAGACGCGAACACGGGGATTCAGAACCCTTCGATGGCCGAGGTGGTGCTTTTGCTCATGCCTCCGCTCCGCCAAGCGGAATTATGCACTTTGACGCGGACGAGGATTGGGGCACGGTCAAAGCTCCCAATATCCTTGACCTAGAATCGGTCGCATTGCACGAGATTGGGCACCTTCTCGGGCTTCATCACAGCGACAGGCCGAGTGCCGTGATGTATGATACATTTGGCTATGGGGAAATTAGGAGGGAACTTGACCGAGATGATATTGATGGCATTCGGGCCTTGTATGCAGACTGAACAACTGAAAAGTAATGATGTTGGGGTCCTTTTTTATTTTTCTTCCTCTAATAAGAAATTGAGATTTCTGTGTTTAGATAAGAAAACATGAAATCAATACACATAGAAAAATTGAAATCACATGCCTCCTAATAAAATTACATTGACTACTGTTCAGTCCGCGTACAAGGCCCGAATGCCATCAATATCATCTTGGTCAAGTTCCCTCTTAATTTGCCCCTAGTTAAATAAAGGAAACATCACGGGGCTCTCATTGTTGCTGTGATCGAGCCCGAGAAGGTGCCCATTCTCGTGCACCGTGTCCAATAGTAGGTCGTGGATATTGGCAGCTCGGACCGTGTCCCATTACTTGTCTGCATCAAAGCGTAACATTCCCGCTTGGCGGAGCAAAGGCATGAGCTATGACACTGTAGCACCATAGAAGAAATATCCATCCCCGTGATTGCCTCTATATCCATCCACGTCTTCCTTATAATTAGACACGACAATCATTTCTGAGGCCCCGAAGGGTTACTTGGTTATCTTCCTATACTTAGTCATTTTCTCCAATACTAGAAATAAATTTGTTCATTGTGTGATTTTTCTTGTACTTCCGTCATTCCTTTCTGTTTGTTTTAAGTTTATTGGCGACCACATTTTATTTCCTTACTACTTAACGTCGTTATCGTAACTTATTATTCACCGCAAACAGACATGACCCCTTCTTGAAAGTGAATCCGGATATGGCTGACCAAGTCGGGAACGCACTTGATATGGCCTTATTTACGGTTAGCTCATGCGAGTATATGTTTTGGCATGTCATTTCATTGTTCCGACATGTATGCCTGAATTTCACAAATGTCATGTAACTGTTCATACATGTCACGCTAATTTTAATACATGTCATTTTACTGTTCATACAAGTAGTCCACTTATTTTTATAAATGTCATTTCACTACCCCTCATTTTAGTACATATCATTTATTTGTTCACACATGTGGTCGAACTTGAACGTACATTTTTTATATGCCACACAAAATGATAGGACAATAAAAAGATATGTACTAAAACTGTAAATTGAAAACATTAAATCCAAAATGTTAAACCCTAAATATTAAAATTTAAACAACCATAAACATAAAAAGTTAAATCATATTACTAGGCCTAATTAAACCCTAAACCCTGAATGTTAAATTAACGCATTTGATCATAAATCTTAAACTCTAAATATTAAACCATAAAAATCAAAAGAAATATTAAGAATTATGTTCATGGCAGTCGCATCATGCCACCGCTATTCCGATTAAGGTGTTATAGGAGATCATTCGAGAGAATAATTGTCACATGCCTAAGGGCATGAGATGGTGAAGACACGCTCATGGAAGGCTCCATGAGCAACGTTCATGCGGGAGGCACGAATAGACATGATGGTTCGCGTAAAGGTGTGTCCATGAGGAGGAACAGGCTGTCTGAGGATCATTGAAGCGATGTAGGGTCATGTCTATTGGGAAGGGGTCCCCCTCCGAAAGGGGGGATCCTGAGGGGGCAGTTAAGGGCGGTTGCGTTGGGCACCCCTTGAAGCCATATGCTTCTTGTGAAATGTTGTAATGTTTTGTGTAGAGCCACGACCCCTATAAGAGGGCTTGTAAAGGGGTGTAGGCAAGATAACTTGTATTATGGGATTCTTAGTGAAAAACACAAAAGGGTGTCCTTCACTTAAAACACTTGTAGGCTTTAGGGTTTAGGTTTAGTGCATAGGCTGGTCGTGCTCGAGGGCGAGACAAGACGCTCACAAAGGGAAATTACTTGATAGCGAAATTACCCCTGTGACAGTTGGCATCAGAGCGCAGTCTTGTGTGGAGATGGTGATGCCGATCATTGAGAGGTTTGGTCGCTTGGAGAGGCTGATGGGTGATCCCCCTTCCGAGGATCTCGTTCTGATATTCGACATGTTGGATGAACTTCGGGTAGGAATGGCTCATCTAGAAGCCTCTCTTATTTCGGTGAGTGGCGCGGTCGATAGATTGTGCAGTCAACAAGGTGATATCGAGAGTGAGTTGGTCGTTCTCAAAAGTGCAATTAGTGCTCCGGTGGTTGGTGGTGATTCGCGTTCTAAGTTGAGGGTTCCCGAACCCCAGTTTTTTTATGGTTGTCGTGACGCAAAGGGATTACAAAATTTCTTTGTGGAACGTTGAGCAATACTTTCTCGCGGCAAGAGTGCCCGAGAACGGGAAGGTATCGATTATGGCGATGTACCTTTTCGGTGATGCGAAACTTTGGTGACGGACCAGAGTAAAGGAGGACCTCAATATGGAGCGTCCTCAGATTGATACGTGGGAGTCCCTTAAGAAGGAATTGACGAATCAGTTTTTACCATGCAATACGAGTTGGGTTGCAAGGGAGGCTTTGAACATGTCGGTACGGTGAGGGATTATGTGAAACAATTTACCTCTTTGATGTTGGATATCATGGATATGTCGAATGCGTATAAGCTTTTCAATTTCATGCTACAACCATGGGCTCAAGTTGAGTTGAGGCGGTAAGGGGTGAAGGATCTCCCTACCGCCATTGCGGCTGCCGCTGCTCTTGTAGATTTTCGTGGGCAGGTGCAAATGACCCTACGAAGGATGATCAGGGCCATAAAGGAAGGACTGGTGCCCAAAGAACTCAAAAAGGTGAAAAGAAAGGGCAGACGACGTCAAAATAGAACGGTGCCCGTGGCTTGTCGCAAGAACCATCGAGCAATGTAAGTAACAATACTCGGAAGGATCTGAAAACGTTTTCTGGTTGTTTCATTTGTGAAGGACCTCATAGAGCGATGGACTGTCCACGGAGAGAAAAATTGAACACAATAGTGTCGGAGGAAGAGACGAACTCGACCTGTGTAGCCCCTCTCCAACTTCTGAACGTCTTGAGAATGAGAAAGGAAGGCGTATGTAAAGAATTGATGTATGTTCCTCTAACCGTGAATGAGCACAGTATGTTGGCAATGGTAGATACAGGGGCAACTCATAGTTTTGTGGCTGATCGTGTGGTGCAACGATTGGGACCAAGGATAGATGAGCAGTTGTATCGGATCAAGGCTGTGAATTCGGAGAGTCAACCTATCCGTGGGATGGAAAGAAAGGTTAAGATTACCCTCAGCTTATGGAATGATACGGTTAATTTCATGGGTGTTCCGCGTGATGATATTGATATAATTTTGGGAAACAACTTCTTTGTGGAGGTTTGTGTGGCAGTGATACCCCATTTGGGCGGGTTGTTTATCGTAGATTTTTCTCAGCCGTGTTTTGTGAAAGGGCAGTACATTAAGAAAGAACGTGATGTTAGTGGTTCAGAACTTGTCTCGGCAATGAATCTTACGAAATGTTGGAAGAAAGGTGAGGCGACTTTCCTTGCGGCTATTTTTGATGTGGCTGAGAGTGAGTCCAGCGTAGTGCCTAAGGAGGTGTTACCAGTATTGGCCAAATTTGAGGATATGATGCCGGCTGATCTTCCCAAAGGGCTGTCACTTCGAAGGGCGGTGGACCATCGTATAGACCTCCTTCCGGGGACAGTACCTCCTGCCAAAACATCTTATCGGATGGCCCCTAAGGAACTCGGTGAGTTGAGAAAATAGTTGGGTGAATTGATTGATGTAGGAAAGATTCAGCCCTTGAAAGTACCCTATGGAGCACCGGTTTTGTTTCAGACCAAGTAGGACAACATTGTGGCTGTGCGTCGACTATCGTGGATTGAACAAGGTCACAATGAAAAATAAGTACCCGGTACCCCTTGCTGTTGATTTGTTCGATAGACTGTTCTAAGGCCTCATACTTTTCGAAGTTGGATTTGCGTTATGGATACTGGCAGGTTCGCATTGCTGAGGGTGATGAGAACAAAACAACTATGTTTACGAGATATGAGTCGTATGAGTTCCTTGTGATGCCGTACGGCTTGACCAATGCCCTGGCTGCTTTTTGTAATCTGATGAACGATTTTTTCAATGAATCTATAGACGAGTTTGTTGTGGTTTACTTGGATGACATTGTAATATATTCGGAGACTTTGGAGGACCATCTAAGACACCTTCGGCTTGTGTTTGAGAAACTAAGAGAACACTCTCGGTACATGAAGAAAGAGAAGTGTGTGTTTTGTGCAAAGGAGATACGCTTCTTAGGACATGTGATCGGATGTGAGAGCGTGAGAATGGATACGAGAAAGGTGCAAGCCATTTGGGATTAGTCTGCCCCAAAAAAATTTTCGGAGGTACGAAGTTTCATTGGGTTAGCAAATTATTATTGTCGGTTTGTGAAAGGTTACTCGATGAGAGTTGCCTCGTTAATGGATTTGTTAAGAAAGGACAGGGTCTCGTATTGGGATGAGAAATGTCAGGCTGCATTTGATGGTTTGAACGAAGCGGTTTCCTCCTAACCTGTCCTAAAGTTGCCAGAGTTTGATAAACCGTTTGAGGTCCGACGCCTCGGACCATGCGGTAGGTGGTGTGTTAGTGTAGGACGGCCGCTCGGTAGCTTTCGAAAGTTGGAAACTTAAGAAGTAGAACCGAGATATTCAGCCCATGAGAAAGAAATGTTAGCCATAGTACATTGCTTGAGTGTTTTGCGAGTGTGTCTTTTAGGGAATCCGTTTGTGATTAAGACTGATAACGTGACTAACACATTCTTTAAGACGCAGAAAAAGCTTTCCACAAGATAAGCGAGGTGGCAAGAGTTCCTGGCCGAGTATGACTTTGAGTGGGAGCATAGGCCTGGACGGCACAATTTGGTGGCAGACGCGTTGAGTCGGAAAACAGTGATGACAGTGGCCGCTATCTCCACCTTCCAGTCGGACATCTTGGATAAGGTATGTAACTTAGCAATGGCTGATCCCGTTTACATGAGATTGGTGGAACAGGTCCGGGAAGGTACGTTGCGGAGGTATTGGCTTGAAGGTGACCTGTTGTATTGTGAGGGTAATAGATTGTATGTTCCTATCGGTGGAGAACTAAGGCAGCGAATCATGAGGGAATCGCATGACTCCCCCTGGGCTAGTCACCCGGGAAGGGAGCGGATGATAGCATTGGTGAAAAGAACTTATGTCTGGCCGCGTATGGATGATGATTATGAGGCTTACGTACAGACGTGCTTGGTGTGTCAGCAAGATAAGCCATACAGATTATCATCCGTTATTTCATAATATCAAAGACAATTAATTAAGGGCATTTTTTCACATTGAAATTCGAGTTGATTCTACTTTTTTTAATGAAGAATGTGTGAAGAATCTGAGCAGATTAACTTCTATTCTCAAATTAATTACGGTTTTAAGTTGGATCTTGCAGCATGAATCTCAATGGGTTAACTTGTATTTCCAGACTGATACACAAACTAACAAAGTTATCCAAGTTAATTATACTCTTAAAGCAAAATATTGATGAATGCAATTTGTTATCTATATAAACTGACTATCTATCCATCAGTCAATACACACAACAAAGACAATGGCCCCAAACTCCATCATCCTTTCGGTCCTTTTCCTTCTGTTGTTGTCGATGGGCCCCAGTCTCGAATGTGATGATGTAATGAGGTTTGCGAAGAATCACCTCAAGGCCTTTGGCTACTTTTCAGAGAATTATACCTCCATCGACGACGACACATATGACGAGGCATTGGCATCTGCCTTGAGGAAGTACCAAACTTTCTATGGATTGAATGTCTCGGGAAGAATAGAGCCCGACACGTTAATGATGATGAGCCGGCCTCGTGGCAATATCCCCGACCATTCCTCGGCAAACAACATCATGCCGCAGTATAGTTTCTTTCCAGGAAGTCCCAAATGGCCAAAATCCAAGAGGAGGCTCAAGTACACCTTCACTTCCAGCAAGTCTATCCCGTACAAAAACGTAAGTGAGGCCATATTGAGGGCCTTCTCAACATGGTCAGCCGTGACAAACTTCACTTTCAAATCGGTGGCGAGCATTTTCATGATACCGCAAACAAGGATAGGATTCTATAGAGGCGAACACGGGGATTCAGAACCCTTCGATGGTCGTGGCGGTTCCTTTGCTCATGCCTTCGCTCCGTCAAGAGGAATTGTGCACTTTGACGCGGACGAGGACTGGGGCACGGTCCAAGCTCCCAATATCCTTGACCTAGAATCGGTAGCGTTGCACGAGATTGGGCACCTTCTCGGGCTTTTTCACAGCGACAGGCCGAGTGCGGGGATGTATGATACATTTGACTATGGGCAAATTAGGAGGGAACTTGACCAAGATGATATTGATGGCATTCGGGCTTTGTACGCTGACTGAACAGTAGTCAAAGACCTGATAAAACATTTTCAGTTTATTTCATTAACTGTAATAAATAACTTAAATGTAAAGATGTACCTCTAATAAGAAGCTGAGATTCCTACGTGTTTAAATAAGAAAATTATTATAAAATTACACGAAATTAATACAAATAGAAATTTGAAATCTCATGCCTCGTAATCGATAAAAACCTCATGAAGTTGTAGATGGAGAAACTAACGAACTGAAAATACAGACGAGGTCTTCGCATGATTTTCATAGTTCATCCATCGTTAATTGTTTGTCTCTCAATTTTGTCTTCCAATAGCTTTCGGGCGTGCCGATCCGCCTCTATTGCTTGGAGACACCCCACTAAGACTGAATTTAGTCAAGGAAGGAAACTAACAATCTTAATAAAAAAAACATTTCTACAAAAGATGGAAATATGCAAAGTAATTGCATGTTCGTTTATTTTATTAGCATTATAATAAAATATTTTCATATTTTCGCTAGCTTTGCCACTTCATCACGATTTTATTGTAATATTTTTTTGATAGATAGTTGACCCTAAATAAATTAATGACGATTTTGGTAATAAATTACTTTTTGTGTTATATTAAATAGATTATGACAACTTTGATTTTCATAATAAAAAATATAAAAATTGTGACAAACCAATAAAAGAAAAACATATAAAACACTTGTCGGAGGGAAGGCATGAGCTATGACACTTAGCCATTTTATGCAATACTAGAAATAAGATTGTTCATTGTGTGATTTTTCTTGTACTCCTGTCGTTCCTTTCTCTTTCTTTTAAGTTTATTGACAACCACATTGTTTTTTCTTAATTAATTTACGTCGTTATCGCAACGTGTTATTCATCGCAAGCAGACATGACCCCTTCTTGAAAGTGAGTCCTGATATGGCTGATCATGTCGAGAACGCGCTTGATATGGCCTTACTTACGGTTTCGGACGAGAGAGGTGTCTTGGTATTGAAATTGTACTTGAGTTTCCTCATGGATTTTGGTCATTTGGGATTTCCCTAGAAGGAAAGCATAATGTAGCGTGGCATTGCAAGTCGGGGGAGGGTCGAGGACACTGCAACGAGGCCGATTCATCAGCATATTCAACATAAATTATTGTAATTGCTAATATGAATTTGAAAGGACACAGCAACGAGGCCGATTCATCAGCATCAACGTGTCGGGCTCTATTCTTCCCGACACATTCAGTTAAAGAAGGTTTGGTATTTCCTCAAGGCAGACACCAAGGCATCATCATCGGAAGTGTCGTTGATCGAGTTATAATGCTCCGACAAGTAGTCAAAGGCCTTGAGGTCATTCTTCGTGAACCTCGTGACATCATGAGATTCGAGACTAGGGCTTATCGAAAACAAGAGAAGGAAAAGGACAGAAAAGATGATGGAGTTTGAAGGCATTGTGTATGATAGTATATTAACTAAACCATATCAGTTAGTTTATATCCAGAACAAATGGTTCTCGGGCACTATTTGGTTGGTAGGTATTCATCAATAATTTGCTTTAGAAAATAATTAATTTTGTAATTAATTTCAAAATAGAAGTTAATCTATTAAGATTATAATCCAACGTATTTTCCGTATTATTATATAATTAAGTTCGAAATTAGAGTGAATGTTGTTTGTTTCTAATTAATTCAGAAATATAAGTTAGTGCACTCACAATGATCGTAATCAAATCTTTGTTGTGATTGTCAAGACATCCTACGTGTAATAACACTCATTACGTATTGTTTGAATAGTACACTGACATTATCCGAACACATTGTACTGACATTGCCCATGACATGTACGACGTCACGGGACTTCCGTGCATCGGACTTTAATCGCAACCTATTGTGAACACCCACAACCTTGTTGCTTTATTTCATAGCACAGAATATAACCACCCACTAGTGCAAGTTCACGAGAACAAATCCTAAACGGACTAGGCTAAAACTACATGTAATATTGCAATGACCGTCAAGTGTCCAACGGTCGTGACTAATGTCTTACTGGAGTTCCGTGACTTCGTACATATATTAGCTGATGTCAGTGCACTGTTCAAACATGTCATTTCACTGTTCGGACATTTGAGTGCCTGATTCGTACATGTTAGTTCATCGTTAATACATCCGAGTACATGTTTCAACATGTCATTTTATTGTTCCGACATATATGCCTGGGATTCACAAATATCATATAACTGTTCATACATGTGACGCTAATTTTAATACATGTCATTTTACTGTTCATACAAGTAGTCCACTTATTTTTACAAATGTCATTTCACTACCCTCATTTTAATACATATCATTTTATTGTTCATTAATGTGGTTGAATGTACATATTTTATATGCCACATAAAATGATAGGACTATATGCATGAACGATAAAAAGATACGTACTAAAAGTGTAAATACAAAAAACATTAAACCCGAAATGTTAAACCCTAAATATTAAAAGCTAAATAATCATAAACATAAAAGTTAAGTCATAAGTGAATTACTAGCCCCAATTTAACCCTAAACCCTAAATGTTAAATTAATGCATTTGATCATTAATCAAAGAACTGTATGAAGAGAAAACATTTATAAGTTATGTGAGATAGATGGAAAGAGTTATCCTCTTGAGATAAATGGCAAATACTCGAAGAAATATCACCCAGAAATGCAAAAGAACAATGAACTAGAAAATCAAAATTCAAAGGAGCTTAGTCCTAAACAAGTTAAGCAAAGATTTGATTAGTATCAAATAATACTCGATCCATTTCTTGATATAAATTTTCATCCATTAGTTCATAATATAAAAGACAATTAATTAAGGACATATTTGATGTACAAATCCGAATTGATTCTACATTGTTAATGAAGAATATGTGGAGAATCTCAGTGGATTAATTTCTATTCTCAAATTAATTACGGTTTTAAGTTGGATTTTACAGCATTAATCTCAATGGGTTAACTTGTATTTCCAAACTGATACACAAACTAACAATGTTATCCAAGTAAATTGTACTCTAAAGCAAAATATTGATGAACGCAATTTGTATTCTATATAAACTGACTATATATCCATCAGTCAATACACACATCAAAGACAATGGCCCCAAACTCCATCATCCTTTCGGTCCTTTTCCTTCTGTTGTTGTCGATAAGCCCTAGTCTCGAATCTGATGATGTGATGAGGTTTGCGAAGAATCACCTCAACTCCTTTGGCTACTTGTCAGAGAATTATACCTCCATTGATGACGACGCATATGATGAGGCATTGGCGTCTGCCTTGAGGAAGTACCAAACTTTCTATGGATTGAATGTCTCGGGAAGAATAGAGCCTGACACATTGATGATGATGAGTCGGCCTCGCGGCAGTGTCCCCGACCATTCCTCGGCAGAAAACATCATCCCGCAGTATGCTTTCTATCCGGGAAATCCCAAATGGCCAACATTCAAGAGGAGACTCAAGTACACTTTCATTACCAACACGCCTATCTCATCCAAAAACGTAAGCGAGGCCATAGCGAGGGCATTCTCGACATGGTCAGCCGTGACAGACTTCAGTTTCAAGGAGGTGTTTGCCATTTTCCGAATTGCGAACATAAAGATAGGATTCTATAGGTGTGAACACGGGGATCTACACCCCTTCGATGGCCGCGGCGGTGCTTTTGCTCATTCCACCAAGCCAACAAGGGGAATCATGCACTTTGACGCGGAATGAAGGATGGGGCACAGTTGAAGCTCCCAATATCCTTGACCTAGAATCGGTCGTGTTGCACGAGATTGGGCACGTTCTCGGGCTCGATCACAGTGACAGGCCGAGTGCCGTGATGTATAGGACATTTGGCTATGGGCGAATCAGGAGGGAACTTGACCAAGATGATATTGATGGCATTCGTGCCTTGTATGCGGACTGAACAGTTAGCAAATTCCTGATAAAATTTTTTCAGTTTATTTCAGTAACTGTAATAAATTAACTATAAATGGGAATTTATCATTCTGTTATTGTTATTTTTTTTTTATTTTTTATTGAATATGGTCGACTGCAAAAAAATTTAAGGTGAACTGACATAAGCAATAAGTTTCGAAAAGTTCGTACCCAGAATTCGTTAATTTGGTAAACATGATCCGGCTTATGGCTGAAACTGTGCATATCTCTGTGCACATCCAACTTTGTGAATCTCTTGCAGTTTGTACATAGAATGTTAAACTGGGATTATTACATGATCTGTTAGTTTCTTTTAAAGGAACTATGAAATTATGCAAAGTAATTGCATGTTCGTTTCTTTTAGACAAAGACTTAAATTGTGATAGGTGGTTTTTTAAGGGGACACCTCGAATTGTTTAGGTGTTCTCCTGGTTCCTCTTCGAGTTGGCAGAAAAGAAAACGAGACAGTGGACGTGGTCCAAGAACTCTTCCGATGATTCAATCGTTAAAAAATTGCACCAAAATGGCAAGAGGATGTCCCAAGTATCAAGAATTTGGACTCATTCCAGATATGCATCAGATATGTTCAAACCGGGTCATCAAGGTCAAGGCTAAATTCCGGTACTGGGACTCCCCTGAGTTCAGGACATAGTATAAAAGCAGGCAGACATGTCTAAACTGTAAAACGACACGTAGGAAAAAAAAAAGCACGTATGCCTAAATAGTTGCCAATGTCGACAATTTTCGATGTTTATATGCCCAAACTCACGGGAGTTCTGGACATGAGATTTTAGCCTTGACCCATCAAGCCATGGGCATTCGAGACATAGGCCTTGGCCGTTATAGGAGAGATCCGATCTCATTCGAGCAAATGCGCGCTTTTGTAATATTTTCTACAAATTATTTCTCAAAAAGGGCGTAGACTAAATCTTACAAAAGTATGGAGCAAAAACACGCGGTTCATAAAGGCACAAAACATAAATAGTAATAATATTTTACAAACTTCAAGTCTAAAAAACAGCTTAAAATTAAAGATTTTGGGGTCCTTTTTTATTTGTCTTCCTCTAATACGAAGCTGAGATTCCTGTTTGTTTAAATAAGAAAATTATTATAAAATTACATGAAATCAACACGAATAGAAATTTGAAATCTTATATCATGCCTCGTACAAAAAATTGCATGAAGTTGTGGATGGAGAAACTAACGAATTAACAATACAGGTGGGCTCTTCGCGTGATTTTCATAGTTCATTCATTGTCAATTGTTGACTCTCAATTCGCTCGTATTCTATTACTTGGAGACACCCCACTACATCCCGGAATACAATTTCATCGTATTATTAATATCATCGTATATAATTATCGCAAAAAAGTTCGTATTTATATTATTTCTCGAAGGAAACAAACAATCTTAATAAAAAAACATTTATAGTTTCTTATACAAACGAAGAAAATATGCAAAGTAATAATTGCATGTGGCATCATAATAAAACATTTCCATATTTTCTTAGGTTTTCCACTTTATCAGGATTTTATTGTAATATTTTTCTGGTAGCTATTTGACCCATTTTTTTGTCAGCTATAAAAAATAAAACAAAATAAATTAATGACAATTTTGGTAATAATTTAATTTTTGTGTTATAATAAATCGATGACAACAATTTTGGTAATAAATTAATTATTGACTCATCAAAGGGAAAACAAAACATATAAAAATTGAGACAAAACAGTAAAAGAAAAAGGTGATAAATTCATATTTTTTGTTATTTTTATTACATTTATTTAAATAAACTGAAAATATGTTATTGGGAATATGACTACTGTTCGGTTGCCTTATAAGAAACAAGTTAAGCAAAGTTTAGTATAATGTCGAATAGATTTGGTAGGCTAAGCGAATATTTGATTAATTTCAAATACTACCTGAATCCATTAGTTCATAATATCAAAGACAATTAATTAAGGACATAATTGATATACAAATCCGAATTGATTCTACAATTTTTTTGAAGAATCCGAGTGAATTAACTTGTATTTCCAAATTAATTATAAGTTATATTTTGTAACATGCGGATCTGAATTCCAAATTAATTATACTCTTGATGAAAGCCATTTGCTGTCTATATGAACTGACTATCATGGAGGGGTCTCTCCATTAGTTAATACAAACTATCCAACACAATGGCCCCAAACTCCATCATCCTTTCGATCATTTTCCTGCTCTTGTTTGTCGATAAGCCCCAGTCTCGAATTAGTTAATGTCATCAGGTTTGCAAAGAATCACCTCAGGGCCTTTGGCTACTTGTCGGGGGATTACAAGTCGACTGACGACGACACCTGTGACGAGGCCTTGGTGTCTGCCCTGAGGAAGTACCAAACTTTCTTTGGATTGAATGTCTCGGGAAGAATAGATCCCGACACGTTGATGATGATGAATTGGCCTCAAGGTAATTTATGATTTAATTGAATACGCTATTAAAGTAACTTAAATGTATTAAGTGGAGCATTAAGAGAGCATTTAAGTAGATCATTAAATATGTCATTTAAGTAGCAGTTTCTATTGTCATTTGGGTTTCTTACTCCTCCTTATATGTAAAGGAACGTGTAGATTTCATGTAAAAGAAAGTTTGAGAAAAATCATTTCCATAGCTAAAAACACTTCAATATACATTCATCAGTTTCCTCTATCCTACATAAGATCGTTGGCAGTACAGTTTCTACGTTCTACTGGCACCTTCTCCCGTCCTATCCAATCCTACACATATAACCCCCAACAAGTTTGGTATCATAGCGCGGAAGGTCATGTCTGCATCCGCTGGTAACAAGTTCTTCACCTTTTCTTTTAACCAAATCCCTATCTTCGATGATGAGCACTTCAACTATTGGTGTTCTCAAATGGAGACCATTTTTCTTTCGCAAGATCTAAGGAAACTAGTGAAGGAAGGCTACGAAGAAGTTCCAGAAGGAAACTCTCTCCTAAAATGTGGCAACACTTCCACAGAATGGCTTATCAACCCCATAAAAGGCGTACAAGGAGAACATATAAAGAATGCCATGGAACAATCAGTAAGTAAGACAATCTACCCAAGGATATTCGGCCTGAAGAAGGTGAATGAAGCACGGAGGTCCTAAAGAAGGAGTTCAAAGGGTCATGGAAGGTGATCTCTATAAAGCTGCAGAATCTTTGGAGAGACTTCGATAATCTAGCCATGAAAAAAGACGCAGAAACCGTCAAACTTCTCAAGGATCCGTGGAGATCCTCAATCAATTGAAAAGTTGTGGATAAGTTGTTCCAAATCGAAAAATCGTTGAGAAAATCCTCAGAAGCTTGCCACAGAAGTTTGGGCATGTGGCAACTATGGTTGAAGAAATGAAGTATCTCGTAGAAGTTTTGATCTCTGAGTTGATGGGTTTTCTAGAAGTCCATGAGAAGTGATTAGGAAGTACACATCCCGGTGGAGCAAGCATTTCAAGTGAAGTTGAATATCTTTGAGTAAAAGCAAAAATGTTCTAGAAACAACAAAAGGTCCCACGACAAAGGACGTGGAGGCAGGTCTCGTGGCAGAGGTAGAGGCTATGCAGAAGGACGACCAGAAGGTCAGCATAGAAGCAGGATTGCAGCGTCTGCAGAAAGAATAATTATTAAACAAACGATTGTGATCTTCGGTTGTAATACCTCAAATTATTCACTATACACCGATTTCGATTCTCTTCCAACAAGAGGAAGGATGTTCGAACTATGGAAAAACATGCTTGCTTGCAATGCTCCTCATAAGGTGAGGCCAGCTCGAAAGTGTCGAAATGGTCAGTCGTGTCCCATTTTGCAGGGAAATTCAGCAGAATGGGCAAATCTAGCTCAACCTTGACTGTTTCATCATATTGTTGAGCTTGAACGGTATGAATCTCATGTCACTTATTTGGAGGATTCCAAACCAATCAGTCTCTTAACAACTTCATGGGAAGTTGATTTTCAGCCCAATGAAATACAAAATCATTATAAAAATCCTATAAAGGTTAGTTGTTAAATACAAAATCTAACTTATTGAATCCTATAAGAATATGAGTGAATTAATTTCATTTTCATATTAATTCGAAATGAATACAAGAAATAAAATCTTATAAAAATCTGATTGGATTAACTTCTCTTTCCATATTTGTTAGAAAATAAATAACATTAATTTCTATTTCCAAATTACTTATTGGCTTTTGTTGGAAATAAGTTAGATTTTGTATCATGATTAGAATCTCTTCTATTTCCAAACTTAATAAAGTGAAAATATGAATTATATTATAAAGCAAAATATTGATGAATAGTGCCAACGGCCATTTATTTTTCTATATAAACTAACTATCATGGAGGAACAAGTACTGATATCAAAGGCAATGGCCCCAAACTCCAACATGCTTTGTGACTTTTTTCGTCTCTTGTTGTCAATAAGCCCTAGTCTCGAAGTTGATGTCATGAGGTTTGCAAGGAATCAACTTCAAGACATTTGGCTACTTGCCGAGGGATTATACCTCGAATGACCACACCTCCTATGACAATGCCCTGGTGTCTGCCCTGAGGGAGTACAAAACTTTCTTTGGATTGAATGTCTCGGGAAGAATAGAGCCTGACACGCTGATGTTATTGAGTCGACCTCGTTGCGGTGTCCCCGACCGGATAACAAGAAGACATTGATCGCATTCGAGCTTTGTATGTGGACTGAAAAGTAGTAAAAGTTTCCAATTAAACTTTTTTCAATAAATGCATCTTATGTTTTAGTATTACAAAAGGATGATTCTCATCTTCTTCCCTTGGAAATGAATATGAGATAAGTACCAATAAATGTGAATTTATCACCTCCGAATTCCTGATCCAGTCCCATTCAGACTACCACAGAGATCCTATCGGCGTTGTCATTCCAGCGACAGAAACGATCCTCCGGATATTCGTGTTCTAGTACCCATGGCGCTCCAATGTCGATATGGTCCTGCAATCCTAGTTCTCGTTTTTCCAATGCCAGTTTGTAGCCATCCGCCTATATGTACATCTTGTTGTTCTCATAACCTTCCAAGCAGTCTTGATGATCTTAACATCCTAAACTACTCAAAATATGCGTTTCTCCAATCAACGACCGGTATTACAGTTGATCTCGTTACTGTATTAACTCCAGCAATTCAAAATTATTGGACACTGATCGTGTATTCATTTCAATCTTGCTTGTTACTTAAATCAGTTAAGCATATCATCAAGAGTACCGACACAAATTCTAATTTTGTTGGGTTCTCAAACTAATTTTGGTTTACAGGTCGATTTCATTTCCGTCAATTTAAATGCTAACAACAAAGATTTGTCATAAGGGAGTATTTCATTTCAATTTCTTTTCATTGACCTCATGATGGTTAAAGGTTAATAATACCCATCAATGTTTCTTTGCCGCTCCCCAAAATCCTTAAATCAACAGCCAACGAGCGTGCAAACCTACCAACTCGATAACGGTAGATAATTCGCAAGAAAAAAGCGTCCAGCCCTTTGGATACCACAACGTTGTTATGGTTGGATTTATGGTTTAAGTAGAACCAAACACCACTTGAGCCTAGTTGTATCATCTTCCACTTGGCATCCTATTTTGTCCTGGCATCAATTGCTCGACCATCTCTGCGATCATGTCCTCAAGCTCAAGTATATTATTACCGGACCACCTTTTGGCTGCTATTCTCGTATACAAACTTTGTTTCCTAGGATGGGGCGGACCAAACCTTGGAGACCTAGCATCAAGGCCTCCCATCCACTTCATGAACATAAATTGTGTTTTTCCTAACGTTGGACGAAGCCGACATTCTGGCATTGAACGATCATGCAGATAAAAAAAATTTGCAGCCCTACTATGGTCATTGATAATGGGTTGGTGAATGCCACTATATTGACAGAACTCCTCTGACAAGTGCGGCACGCCATGCCTCTCCATCTCGTTATTGGAATTTGGAGATATCCCTCTATGCATGTCCGTATTATTCTTTTCTCTCTTATAACGAGTTCCGTCAATCTTGAAAAGCCTCCAGAGGAAGAACAATGGTAGTATACCATATCGTTGTTTCACCCATTGCCTCGAAAATAGCAACCTTCGCTTGTTTCATTTGGTCATTCTGTGATCATTTGGTCATTTCGTTTCGTCATAGCGTTCCCATTGTGGTCACCTTTTCTATCATAAAGACGTTGGAGATATTTGGTAAGTGATGAATTGGAATGTGTCATGGTCATCATTAAAATGTAGAGACAAGAAAAACTCTCAAAGTCGTAAGCTTTAATTTCAATATAATACTTACATCATCCATATAAACCTTCGAATGTATGCGAAAGAAAAATCGGCATTTGAAATGAGAAGTATGAACAATGCATTAACATATATGAAAAAGAGAACGCCTACGTGTACGCTAATTAGGGAAAATAATTTAATTTCAAACTTAGTTACACGCTAATAAGGAAAATAAATTAGATTATAATATGAATTTGGATTAACTTTTATTTCCAAAATCAATTACATAATGACAATATTAATAATATTAGTAAAATATTGATGAATACCCAATCATTTGTTTCCTATATAAACTTACTTTCATGGTGGGGACCATCCAATAGTTAATACACACATCAAAGACAATGGCTCGAAACTCCATCATCCTTTCAGTCCTTTTCCTTGTCTGTGTTTTCGATAAGCCCCAGTCTCGAATCTGATGATGTCATGAGATTTGCAAAGAATCACCTCAAGGCTTTCGGCTACTTGTCGGGGATTATACCTTGACCGATGACACCTCCTATGACGAGGCCTTGGTGTCTGCCCTGAGGAAGTACCAAACTTTCTTTGGATTGAATGTCACGGGAAGAATAGGGCCCGACACGTTGACGATGATGAGTTGGCCTCGTTTGCGGTGTCCCCGACCATTCCCTTGACGGATGATGTCCACAACATCACGCTGCGGTATTCTTTCTTTGACGGAAAACCTCGTTGGCCCGTGAAGGATCTCATGTACGCTATCAGTACCAAAACCGCCTCTGCCAGCCAGAACCGTAAAGGATGCCATAGCTAGCGCGTTCTCGAAATGGTCCTCACGCATCGGGATTCCAATTCAAAGCGGTGGGTCTTTATAAATCACCGCCAATACGCATAGGGTTCTATAGAGGCGATCACGGGGATGGATATCCCTTTGATGGTCGCTACGGTGTCTTAGCTCATGCCTTCCCTCCGACAAGAGGAGCACTCCACTTTGACGCGGATGAGGAATGGGGCACGGTCCAAGCTAACAATATTCTCCATCTAGAAATCGGTCGCCGTTGCACGAGATTGGCCACCTTCTCGGGCTCGACCACAGCAACATAGAGAGTGCCCGCGATGTTTCCTACATTTGAATTTGGGCAAATCAAGAGGCATCTTGGCCGAGATGATATTGACGGCATCCGCGCTTTGTATGCGCACTGAACAGTAAAATATTTTCATTTTATTTAAATAAATGTAATAAAATCACACTTTTTCTTTTACAGTTTTGCCTTATTTTTTATATGTCTTGTTTTCTCTTATTTTTTTATATGCCTTATTTCCTAAAAGTTTGGCCGTTATATCAATTTTAACCACCGTTAACCGAATCAGCTGACGGAAGTCTACGTGATGCCCCCTTGGCACGTTACTCCGTCAGCCCACCATTAAACTGCTGACTCAGCATTGTATGGCGCCCTCCGTCAGATGATCCCCGAGCTTCCCGACGACGTTGGCCCGTGGAGTGCTTCCTCCGCCTTCACAACACCGCCCACTCCTCCGCCTACTGCGTTCTTCAGGTCCTGGAGCTCCATCCTCCAGAGTCGACGCTTCTATCCCTCCACCGCTCCTGCCCCCTTGCCTGCCTCGTCCAGCAGTCCCCTCCCTCTTTCACTGACGATTCCGATCAGCAAGCCCCGCCTCACCCGTTCCCTCCCGATGGCCCCGTCCCAATCGTATTCGGTCTTGGTCTTCGACACCGGGGGCTTGTCGTGGACATGGGTTCCCCTGATCCCCGACGGCCTCCCGCTCTTCTGCCAGGAGAGTGGGACGAGCGAGGGAAAGGGACGAGTGCGAGGGGGCGATCCTGGGTGAAGGGAGGGAGTTCTGGGTTGTAAAGACCCGTAAAATCTTAGGGGTAAAGTCAAACTTAGACTTAGTCAGAATCTGACGTGGACGCGAGAATCTGATACTCTCGTAGTCAACCTATATTAGTTAGCGAGGCATTATCGAGACCTCGGGTACGATTACGTGTGATTATGTCACGCGGGGAAGGGGACGCCTTGACTCAAACGTAATCGAATTCGAGAAACGATCTTATTAGTGCACTACGTCTAGTATTCTGATATATTCACTGGATACTTGATTTCATAATAGTATATTTATAAGGATGAAACATGTAACATAAAATAGATAAGAGTTTGGCCTTTGACCCATAAATCATCACCCTCTCTAATTAGAGGTTAAATGCTTGACTTGATATGAGCCCTTACCATTGGAATTGAAGTAGCTTCCCAAGCAAGCTTCGTTGGGAAAACTGAGGAGGAATAAGACCTCAGATGGGGACACGCATTTGGGAGGATCTCTTCATCACTCCGTTCCCTGTTGTGAACCACGATTCCCACCATCTTCCTAGGGAAAGGAGGGATGGAAAGCAGTTCGCGGGAAGAAGTCCTTTCCCTCCAGATCGACAAACTCGGACGATGTCGAGGGGGGGTTCACCCGACGGCTAGAGCCAGACCAAGATCAAGCGCTCGACACTGATCTTCTTTTCCTGATCGAGTCCCCCATGTGGTGTCAATCCTCGTCATCACCCAGGGGTTCCTCCTCGCGAGAACAAAGCTTCCCATCCACAGCAATTACTGTACCGTCTCCCCTTTTCTTTTCCCACCTCTGTCCGTGTTTCCGTCTTCGTCGTTTTTGTGTGCATCTCGCTTTTCCCCCTCTCTGTTCTAGGCGGTGTTTGTCTCCGTCGTTACTTGGGCGTCTCGTTGTTGTCCTCGGTCATCGGACTGTTCGTGATTTGTTGATTTCAGTTGTTGGTCGACTCGTACTGCGTTGATATCCGTCGCGGGCTGCTTGTATTTGAGATCTTGACAGTGGATGGTTGGGTTCTGTGGTGTGTGTACGTTCTTCCCCCTTCCCCTGACGGTATATGCTCTGGTTTGGCCTGCGTCTGTGTGTTGGTGTCCATGGAATGGGGAGTGGAGCGCAGGGGAAGGTTGGGCGAGGTAGAGGGTCACGGTCGGGATCCTGCTTTCCGAAGTTTTGGTTATCGCGGCCTCTTCGTCTCGACGGGGCGCCGTGGTGAGGTATCACTGGGGTCAAAGCATACGCTTCCCCGAGTTTGATGTTGAGATCGTCTCACGATCGTGTTTGTGGGTCAAGATTGTACCGCTGAAAAAGTTCTAGCTCTAGTTAGATTTGAACCCGAGTTTATTCTAGGTGACTGCTACTAGGCAGCTGAGAGTGAAACGGTGTTCTCAAAGTAAGGCCAGGATTCTATTGGTACTGGCAAGTAGGGAATACTATTGAGGAAATCTAATTGGGACTTGATGTTGTGTGAAAATATAAGTTCACAGAGAGGATGAATCTAAGACACGGGCGTTGGACCCCGCCAAACAAGCTGTAATAGGGTGCGGATGTATGGGTGTCTTTATAAGCCGTTATTGATTTCATTGTACACACTTGTATTTATGACTTGTGATCTCCCATGCGATGTTTGAAAGGAATTGATGAAATCTGTCCAGAGCGCACTTGGGTACTCGACTTTCGCACTCTACAGGAAATTGTATTTAGACGGCGGCTGGGGGCTGTGGTTCGGAGATTGATCCAACTAAAAAGGAAGGGGTCGGGCTTATGGAATGGGTCCAGTCACGTCTTTTCATTGGATGGTAGCTGGATTCTGTAAGTTCCCGACTTGCCTACGCTGTACAAAATACGAAAGGTTGGGCACCGGTCCCGGTCAGGATCAGCCGCGTCTGGAAACCTTTAGGAGGCTGAAAATACGAGTGTGGGCGAGTTACCCTCATTTGAAAGAAAGGACAATCTGTCCCTTGTTAATGCCGTTCAATCTTCTGCTGTGCACATTTCGAATGGACTTGATGATTTGGGAGTATAGTGAGAGTTTACTCTATGTTATGAGATAAGATTCCCGACTGTGTGTCGGATGAGGACGGGGAGGCGATGACCACCTGCGCGGTCATGCCTGCTAGCCGTTCCCGGGCGCTCCCGGAGGAGTGGGTGGGGACGCACTGCGGTGGTCCTGGCACCGAAAGAAGTGTTGTTATCTGAGAGACGTGAGGATGAGGGAGTCCGCTTGGAGAGTTGTGAGTCCTCTTGTATTGATTTCTGCTTCCGTATATATATATATTTGTGATATATGCTGATGGCATGAGTGCGGGTTATATCTGTTTTCCCTGGGATGATTGTACTTCTTCTGCTATTATACACCGCATGGAATACCATGGTTTTCAAAGATCGCACGTTAGGAAGGGATTAGTAGTCTCAAGATTTCGTATGTGCATAGGGTGAGGCGTACTCGGCGAATTATCGCTGACCCCAATCGGGGAATTATTTTTAGTTTTGCAGAGGACAGAATTAATAGGAATAACATGGCAAGGGGAGAGCGATAACGAGATAGTCCAACGCCACGATGGTATAATTTGTCGTCTTCCGCTGTTGATCGGTCAACTACGACCGAGTTGACTAATAAAAAATGTTTAAAAAAAAAAAATTTTCAGGTCGTTTCATGGGTGGTGAGTGGGTACAGGACGGAGAGGCAGGGGGAATTCGAGGGGAGCGCGGACGTGTACGAAGGTCGGGGAGGGGGGGAAGGGTGAGGAGGAGGGTGGAAGGGGCGTGGAAGGAGTTTAACGGTGGGCTAACGGAATAACGTGATAAGTCGGGGCCACGTAGATTTCTGTCGGTTGATTCTGTTGACGGTAGTTAAAATTGATATAACGGCCAAACATTGAGATGCGTAATGATATGTTAAAAAGTTTAGGGTAAATCGAAAAAAACGGCAAACTTTAAGGTAGAATTGAGAATTTGGTCTTTATTTTTTATTTTTATAAATATGAAAAAAATGAGTCAAAATCTAACAAAAAATAATTTTTCGTGATTTCTTTATAAACATTAGTAAAAATCCTCAAGCGATGATGAACAATATGTGAAGAAAACGAGCATGAGCCAGAACATATCGGAAGTGCTTTTAAAATGGAGGGAATAATCCAATAGAAATTTCAAAGCATGAATGCCATTAATAGTATCATCAGTTTGAAGAATCCTCTTTAGATTTCCCACATTGGCAACTGCCGCGAATTTGTGGGTGCTTGCGACCGTGCCTGTGATGGTGCCCTATCTGACGCACGAGATCGAATCCAGGTCGAACATTCTAGCATCAGGTTCTGTGCTCCATTACCGGTCCCCGTCACAGTGGAGCCACCCAGTCGTCAGAGCGAAGGAGTGAGCTATAGCTATGATGCGTCCGGGCCCATCAAAGGGGGTGTCCATCCCCATGATCACGAGTGTAGAACCCTAAGGGTAATATCTGGGTTGGGCTCATTTGTCACCCCATGGAAAGTAGATTTCGTCACCCGCTGGTCATTTAGAAGACGCCACTCAGAGGACTGTCCTTGAGGTGTCATTGACGATGGATCGGCTGGGCATGGAATGCATACACGAGTTGCCACTTGGAAGGCGGCCGACAGGGTCTTGGATAGAAAGCATACAACAAAGTGATGTTGCGGTTGTGATCCATTGGACACTTGACGGTCATTACAATGTTTGCACATGGTTTTAGCCTTGACCTTTTTGGATTCGTACTTGCGAACTTGCATTAGCGGTGCTTTTATTCGGTGCTATGAAATAATGCAATGAAGTTGTGGGCGTGCTAAATAGGCTGGGACTAAAGTTTCATTCACAAAAGTCCCACGTCGTCGTACATATTATGGGCAATGTCACTGCAATCACTACAACAATTTCATTATTCAGCTACAACAAGATTTGTCCCAATAAAAATAAATTTTTGTCAAAATAAAATTGTGTCTAAATTTCCTCGTCCTACTTGCAAATAGTTATTTGATTTGTCACTACATATATAAAATTTAAAATTTTTTAAAACAAATTTTTTAATTTTATATTATCAAAGTTTTTTTTGAAACTTTTCATTGATTTTAATAATTGATTTGCTGTTATAATAATAATGTGAATAATCTTATTTTAATAATTTTTAACAAGTTAATTAATTTTCATTTAGTAATGTTTTATAAGTGACAACTAAACAAAAAATATTTATATGAAAGAAAAACATTTATCATGTACACTTTCTGAAAAATAATAAATTTACAAATTAACATACATAACAAATTGGAAGTAAATGTTAGTATTTAATTTTTTATAGCCAATAATTAAATTGGATATAAACTTTTAGGAAAAAAAATTACTAAAGAAATACTACTAGAAAATACCGACTCGAGAAATTAGCCGCCACCCTAACAAGCTCCTCCGACCTTCACAGATCACGAGCCCGTCTATTACACGCCGCAAGACCAGCTGCCTCCAAACTTGTAGCACAAATTGCAGGGGAGGACGAAGCCCAACTCATCAAAATCATCACAACATCTCAATTTCACAAGACTTACTATATGGGCTATGTCATCTGCACATGAGCGTATTTGTGAGCAACGCCCGATAAATAGAGCACCATCTTGTAGGTGATGGATGACTAACCTGAAGATTGCGTTGAGATTATATTAACAAGTTGCTTTGAATCCATATAAGTGTATTTATTTTCCATCGCCGTCTTCTCTGGATGTCATCCCCAATTTATGTATCCTTAAACAAAATTAGAAAAAGCACAATCAAATTCCTTATGTAATTGACACAAAAAAAACTACTATGTCAAAATTTAATTTCTTGTAGTGAAGGGGTCATGTCTGTACACTATTAATACATGTGAGAGTGCTTGATTCGTACATGTCAATTCACTTTCAATACATGCAAAGTGTTGTTACACGTTGGATACCTCGACAGTCAACACATATTTGATTACAAGGAATGTGAGTGGATTAACTTCTATTTTCAAAATTAATTTGAAACAAACAACATTAACTTTAATAATAATAATCTCCTGTTCATTTGTAAAGACAAGGGAAGTGAAGGTTGACTTCTCACATTCTGTGAGAGTTGTTCTGTATAGCTTCTTTGTATAGTGAATGTACATCATACAGGAATGGAAGTGCATCAAGACAGTCCTAATGTGACTCGGAAATTAGGATTACAGTCCTGAGATTATAGACAACCAATTTACGGAGGCTAGGATTACGTTGATTCATCTCCTGAGATTTATCTCTATTAATTAAAAAGAAAGAACAGAAAATACAAATAGATCATGCAACACCACAATTTAACTCTTGATTTACAAATAGATCATTTTTATCAACTTAACGAACTTGGGGTATGAACATTTCGGAAAGAAACGGACTTGGATATGAACTTTCCCTAACCGAATGAACTTGTGTACCGGCTTGTCAGAAAAGAATGAACTTGGGGAACAAACATTTCAGGAAGAAACGGACTTGGGATATGAACTTTACTGAACCGAATGAACTTGTGTATCATGAAAAGAACGAACTTGGTGTATGAATTTTCAGGAAAGGAACAAACTTATAACTTTCCGGAAATGAATGAACTTGGGGTATGAACAGGTACAAACTTTCCGAATTTATAGCTTATGTAAGTCGACCATAAATTTTTGCAGTAGACTGAATTACCCATGTATATAGGCACGCGATATCTTCGTATACGGAAGATTAGCGCTTCCCATAACAACGACATAAAAAGGTGGTAAATTCCAATTTATTGTTATATCATTACATTGACTACTGTTCAGTCCGCATACAAAGCCCGAATGCCATCAATATCATCTTGGTCAAGTTCCCTCTTAATTCGCCCATAGCCGAATGCATCATACCTCACGGCACTCTGCCTGTCGCTGTGATCAAGCCCGAGAACGTGCCCAATCTCGTGCAACGCGACCGATTCCTAGGTCAAGGATATTGGGAGCTTGGACCGTGCCCCATTCCTCATCCGCGTCAAAGTGCATAATTCCTCCTGTTGGCGTGGTTGAATGGGCAAAGGAACCACCACGGCCATCGAAGGGTTTCGAATCCCCGTGTGCGCCTCTATAGAATCCTATCTTTATTGGTGGCTATTTGAAAACGCCCAACACCTCTTTGAAAGTGAATTCCGTTACGGCTGACCATGTCGAGAACGCCCTCGATATGGCCATGCTTACGTTTCTGGATGAGATAGGCGTGTTGGTAATTGAAAGTGTACTTGAGTCTCCTCTTGATTTTGGCCATTTGGGATTTCCAGGAAAGAAAGCATACTGCAGCTTGATGTTGTCCATCGAGGGACGGTCGGAGGACACCGCCGTGAGGACGACTCATCGTCATCAAAGTGTCAGGCTCTATTCTTCCCGAGACATTCAATCCATAGGAAGTTTGGTACTTCCTCAGGGCAGACACCAAGGCCTCATCATAGGTGTCATTGTCGATCGAGGTATAATTCTCTGACAAGTAGCCAAATGCCTTGAGGTGTTTCTTTGCAAACGTCATGACATCTTTGGATTCGAGACTAGGTCTTATCGACAACAACAGAAGGAAAAGGAACGAAAGGATGATGGAGCTTGGGGCCATTGTCTCTGATAGTTAGTATTAACTAATGGAGAGTCCCCTCCATGTTAGTCAGTTTATAAAGACAACAAATGTCATTCATCAATATTTTTCTTTAGAGTATCATTAATGTGGAAATAGGAATTAATCCATTTAGATTATTCTCATGCTAAAAAATCCGACCTAAAAACGTATAATTAATTTGAAAATAGGAATTAATCCATTTAGATTATTCACATGCTTAAAAATCCAAACTTAAAAACGTATAATTAATTTGAGAATAGAAGTTAATCCAGTCATATTCTTCACATATTTTTCCTAAAAAAATGTAGAATCAAGTCCTTAATTAATTGTCTTTGATATTATGAACTAATGGATGATAATTTATGTCAAACGAAAATGGATTCGTGTAGTATTTGATATTAATCAAATATATGCTATAGGCCTACCAAATCTATTTAAAAATTATGGCAAATGAACTTTTCTTTGTATCTTTTCATCGTTTGTATAATAAAGCATAAATGTATTTTTTTTTTTTTTAATTATGATTGTTAGTTTCCTTTGAGAAATAACGTAAATGCGAACTTTTTTGTGAAAATTATAGACGATGAGATTAATAATACGATGAGATCGTATTCGCGGGATGTAATGGGGTGTCTCCGAGCAATTGAGTCGGAGCGGCACGCTCGAAAGCTAATTGGAAGATAAAATTGAGAGTCAACAATTGACGATGGATGAACTACGAAAATCACTGCGAAGAGCCCGTTTCGTATAGTTAATTCAGTAGTTTTTCCGTCTATAGCATCACGAGTTTTTTGTACGAGCACGAGATAAGATTTTAAATTTCTATTCGTATTGATTTCGTGTAATTTTATAATTTATTTAAACACATTGGAATCTCAGGTTTCGTGTTAGAGGAAGACTCTAACATCATTAATTTTAAGTTATTTATCATAGCAAATGAAATAATCTGAAAATGTTTTATCTTGACTACTGTTCAGTCCGCATACAAGGCCCGAATGCACATCAATAATCATCTTGGTCAAGTTCCCTCCTAATTCGACCATAGCCAAATGTCCTATACATCACGACACTCCGCCTGTCGCTGTGTTCAAGCCGGAGAAGTTTCCATCCCTGAGTTGATGGGTTTTCTAGAAGTCCATGAGAAGCGGGTCAGGAAGTACACAGCCCCAGTGGAGCAAGCATTTCAAGTGAAGTTGAATGTCTCTGAGCAGAACCAAAAATGTTTTAGAAGCAACAAAAAGGTCCCACGACAGAGGACGTGGAGGCAAGTCTCGTGGCAGAGGCAAAGGCTATGCAGAAGGACTGCTAGAAGGCCAGCATAGAAGCGGTCATGGAAAAGTAGTAGCAGGATGCCACATCTGCAGAAAGAATAATCATGAACAAAAGCTTGTCGTTCTTCGATTATACCTCAAATTATTTACTATGCACCGATTTCGATTCTCTCCAAACAAGAGAAAGGATGTCCGAACTATGGAAAAAACATGCTTGCTTGCAATGCTCCTCATAAGTTTGAGGCTGCTCGAAAGTGTCGAAATGGAGAGTAGTGTCCCATTTTGCTGGAAATTCTGCGGAATGGCCAAATCTAGCTCTATCTTGATTGTTTCATCATATCGTTGAGCTTGTAATGTATGAATCCTCATGTCATTTGTTTGGAGGTTGATTTTTGCCTATATGCCCGAATGCAAATTAGACATTTTGAAAGTCTCTCTCACTATTTAAAGGTTAGTTGTTAAATACAAAATCTGAATTAATTTCCATTTTTTTTTGTCAGTATTAACTTTCGAAATGAACTAAGTGCAAGAAATAAAATCTTTTAAAACTCTGAGTGGATATTAAACTCCCCGTTCCTCTTCCCATATTTGTTAGAAATAAATCAAACATATAATTTCTATTTCCAAATTACTTATTGGCCTCAGAGGCTGGAAATGAAGTTAGTATTTTGTATTTTTAGAATCTCTTTCTATTTTCAAAATATAATAAAGTTGAAAATAATTATAGTTATTCGATGAATATTGCACGACAGCCATTGGTTATTCTATATAAACTAACTATCATGGAGTGAACAAGTACTGCTACTCAAAGGCAATGGCACCCAAACTACCATCAATGTGCTTATCGCGACTTTTTTCAGTGCTCTTGCTGTCGATAATGCCCTAGTCTGCGAAGTTGATGTCATGAGGTTTGGTTGCAAGGGAATCACCTCAATGACATTTGTGCTACTTTGCCGAGGGATTATACTCTCGAATGACGAACACCTCCTATAAACCCGACGATGCTCCATGGATGTCCTGCCCCGAGGGAGTACCAAAACTTTATTTGATTGAATGTTTCGGAAGTATACGAGCCTCGACACGATAATCGTCGGATGATTTTTTGTCGAGATCCTCGTTGCGCTGGACCCCTGACCGGATGACAAGAAGACGATTGATCGCATTCAAGCTTTGTATGTGGACGGAATAAAGTAGTAATAAGTTTCCTAATAAAAAGAATTTCAAAAAATGCATGCTTATTGTTTTAGGATTTTCAATGAAACGCTGAAGGGCTATGTTGACAGTGGAAAAATGGCATTATTGACTGCTAATGGCAGAGTTCTGAGTTACTGGGTATTGTTAAAGGAGCGGTTAGAAGCTCGACAATCTGAGAATGAAAAGTTTGAGAAATAAGTGCCCCTCTTAGAAAGGAGGAGGTAAAATATCTCTAGTCACACAAGGTTGCTGATGCTGCAAAGCAAATTTCTTTTCTTTCTTGTGCAAAAACAAATTTGCTGCATACCAATAGTAGGTCCCCGAGTCTAACAATAGAGGATAACAAATTGAAGCAATCAATCTGTGGAGATGTGTACCTTAGGTTTTTGGTATACCCATGTTAATTTATCATAAAATTGGTTATATGTGAAAGTGTTCAACTAGAAAAATAATCTCAATAACTACATAAAGAATAGATCTTCTGTCTTATGGCGTGAGTTTGAGTTTCTACGACTAACTTGTTTCCAAGTTTCTTGTGCTAAAATGAGGATGGGGTTTCATTAGGTTTTGTAGTTGGCATCTCAGCTTTGTTATTATTTAAGTAGTACCCCCCAAATGTAATCTTTTACCAATAGCCTACCGGAGACCTTTCCAACAATAAAAAAAACCGAAGGCCTGAATGTTTGATTACATTAGAAGTCTTATTGCTAAAAAGGGCATGCATCTTGAAGTTCCTAGGCATTAAAGTTGGCTGGAAGACAGTGGGTAATGATTGTTAAAGAAAAATTCAGAGACAATTTATCTACTTTCTTCAATCCAATCCAGCGGACCGCATATGTTGTAGGATTAAGAAACTCACAAGTTTTTAATAGCCAATTAACTGCAGATTTCTATGCTCATCCCTCATGTATCCCCTATCATAATTTTGAAGCGAATTGCTGGAGAAGCAATAATAGCGTGATGGGTGTCAGAATATTTGGTATAATAGCATCAATTCTTTCCTCAATGTTATGTGGCTGTGACTGTGGGCATAGTGTGGGGAAGAGTATGTCTGATACATTATAACTTAGCAAGTCTGTCCATGCTTCTTGTCTAAAGAAGCTTTAGTATAGATCGTTACCCATAGTATAGGATTTAGAGTTTAGATGTCCTATAATCTGTATTGAAATGTTAACAAGTTTCTCTCGCAACCTGTGTAGTCTGAATAGTGCATTTCAATATCAAAACAATGCTTTGAAGTTTTTTGCATGCTGGTTATAGTGGCTACAACTTTTAGTTTCTGGTCCTTGTAGGTGGAATCTTCATGGAGATCAAGTGGATTCACTTTTGAGTCTTCTTGAGAAAGTTTACATTGCCTTGGAACACTATTCTCCAATATTGAAGCATTATCCCGGGGTAGGCTTTTCTTTGGTCCCAGATAAGGTTTCCTCTCCCCAATTTATCTGGCATGTTTTATATTTCTTGGGCAAAGAAAATTGCGTGAGAAAACATGTAATATACAAATTCAGTTTTGCGTTTTAAATTTTGTTCAGAACTTAATAACCATATTCTCCACAAATTTCCCATCTTTTCTAATCATGTCCATCTGCAGACCATAAAAGATTGTTTTTTATTTCATAGTACCTTTTCCAACATCAACTGCAAATAGAACGATGCCTCATTATTTGGGTTTGTGGCACTTTTTTTTTGTCCTAGAAAAACGAGGCTTTTGAAATGTGATTACCACTTGTTTTGTCTGTAGTTTGCATCTGTAAATCTGGGTTTAAATATGCTCAGTAGGCGCGATGTCTGGATAGTCTTTTATCATGTCAAAAATCTTTCTGTATCATCCTTTCCGGAAACCTCAACTAACTCCTAACCTCCAAAGTCCGTGTTTGCTTTGGATAGACTATGGGGAGATTCTAAAGCTGGTCAAAGGAAGGAAGCTATGTGGAGCAGGCCTTGAAGTCATTTGGAAATACTCACTGAAGTGAACAGCATGGTACAGTTGTCCATGGTTGACAATCTTAGCATTATGCTCCCACTTTTTTTTGAATCGAGTAAAAGATATTTGTTCTATGTAGCCTGTGCAGGAAAGTCTAATCTTTGTGAGTTTTTAAAGAATTCATACTCTTCTAATTCCATTGTACTTAAATCTGTATTCTATCTTCTTCAGGTCCTTGCCACGAGCTTTACTAGTAAAAGGTTTCCTCCATTACCGACTGTTGTTACTACCAAGGATTTTTGAAGTTTTTTTTAGGCGACTTTGGAAGCAACAGTATTGCAGAAAAGGCTGCATAATCTCTGTTTTTTGGGAATGACCATTGTGTTGCTTTGCTAAGTTGGCTCCTTTTTTTGTTGGTGATCACTTGGTCATTGTAAATCTGTGCAACGGTAGAATTAGCCATAATATTGTTAATCCTTCACAGAGATAGAGAGAATCCTTTCTTCCTTCTGTATAACTTAGAAAGGAACGTCCAGACATCTGTGTCAACACCCTAAAATATGTTCATGTAAACAATGAATTTGAATTGAAAAATTTGGTTTATTAACTATTCTTTATTGCTGAAAATTAATTTCTTATCAAGTATTTATGTGGATTGAACCTAAGTGAAGAACCTACCTGACCTGGTATAGAAACAAACTACAAGTAAAATCAATTATTAATAGAACATTTATATTAAGAAGTTGAGATAATCAAGAAACCATT
>JARUPY010000367.1:0-143540 GCA_029817715.1 Melastoma dodecandrum
CTTTTGTAGCTCATCATGGGACCCAAATAGCCATTCCTGATTGTACCTCGGGATTGTATCAAACTCCTCGATCTTTGGAAACGTTAGTACCATGTCACAGTGGCTTGCAAAATTCGGGTGGGGAGACCTAGTGATTTCCTTTTCAACTAACAATTCGCAGCGAAGCTGCATATTGGGAGGATAATGGTTATGTTTCGGCTTCTTCTCGATAATACCATTTGGTTTGTGTTCCTTTGGCTTATCTGCCTTCACCACGTTCCGGTGTTCCCATGCTGTACCCGGCAGACGCTGGTGTGCTAACTTCTGGGAAACATCCTCAATCCGTCCATTCTCCAATGATGAAGGATGCAAGAGAGATGATGGTCATCGGTAGCTTGATTTGCCACGGTTCATTTTCTGCCATTATGCAGATTCCAACAATATATTGTCCAGATGGCACCATGCTATACATTCCAACAATAACTACAATTGCTGTATGGTGATGCATGCAGATTTCTCCAAACCGACAATGTTTAGAAGACAATAAAAGTAAATAATAAATACAACCAACAAGATATATTTAATCAGGAACTCCAGTATCCACGCATTCTACAGATAAACACCATATCAGAAAGCTTACCGTGCATGAATCCATTTGGTTCACAAGTTTCTTCCTTTTCTTATCATTTCCTGCTAAAGGATAGATATTGCTAACTCACTCCCTGATGGCTTGTAGAAACAATGCCATTTACCAGCTGCTAGCATCAAGAGACTATCCTTTGTCCTTTCTCTCAGTTTCTTCTTCCTCATATACTCTGTTCTCGACCATGCATTCGTTTTTTCGGCCTTCTTTTTTTCTCTATCCCTTTACTTATCTATTACAGGAGTTTATACTTTTTTGTGAATTCCAACAAAACGAAGCTCTTCTGCCCCCTCGCATGTGCTCTTTCGCTTCTATCTCGAATTTTCTGTCTGCCGCTGCCATCTTCTCTGTCTATACTTGTCTTTGGGGGTCTGGGCATTCCCTCCGAATCTGGGACAAGGAGACACAACTAGTAATTTTGTGAATGTTACAGTTTTTACTTTAATCTTTCAACCCCTTGCCTCCCACTCGAACTCTACAATCATCAACTCTCCTCTCGTGATATACTGTCCTTTCTAGTCCGGAGAAGGACCTGGGCGAGCATTTATCGGATCGCCACTGTGCTGTCATCCTTCCTTCGGTTCAATAAGAGTAATCCTTTCACTACTCTGTGTTGGTACCCTTGCTTCATCTCACTTACCTCTTTTCCCAAAGCTCCAGCACAAATTTAGGCCTCCATGGAATTATGAACTGCATGATTATTTTGATTTCCACAAAAATGCTGAATTTTTCTCGAGGATCTTCGGAGCCACTGCCGCAGTGCTATGACACACGCCGCATAGTCCATAGAGACATCTCACAGCCACATTCAGGTATATGGGTTCTCTGCTCTTTTCCTTATCCATTTGGCCAGCTGTCCCTGGAATTTGTTCGGTGAGGTCTATCCTTGATTGATAATTCCTCTCTTTGCTATTTCTACCCATATTGTCTTTTGTTCAGAAAAGCCTCTCCGTCTCCTCTGAAGTCACCACCTCTATCCTTTTCCCTCGTTCTGAGTTCTTTCTCCTCCATATCCACTATCTTTCCTTTTATCTTTGTGTCTGTCGCTTTCTTATCTTTTTTGTCTCTGTGCTTCCCTTTCGGTTCTGTCTTGCGCTCCTTTCTCTCTTTGCAGTCAACCCTTCTCCTTATCTCGTCTTCTCCTTCTTGCGTTTCTTCTCTTTATTCTTTTCCCTATATTATTCGGCAAAAATAACAAGTAAATCTTTCAATGAAAAATTGACTCAAGAGATATTCTGTGGTTTACATGCCCTTGAGAATACACAAATAATAACAACTAATCCACATACATTGCTAATCTCATATTATTAACTCCAGCTTGTCAATTACGAAGGGTCGAAAATAAACTAGAAAAAAATCTTTTCAAGTAAATATTTACCAAAAGTGCTGTTTTGAAGGAGTTTACTTGACTTAAGAAACCTCTCTTGTAATAAGATGATGTTTACTTGTTTCAGACCATCGATTCAAGTGGGGACAACAAAGGAAATAAAATTTGTCATCGCGGAAATACTCAACCATATATCCACTGATGGAAGGCTAGACAGGCATTGAAGGCCATTGTACTTAATATGATTTCATTAGGATTCAAAGTCAAACATTTCCAAAGCCTAATTCATCGTTGCCATGAAAGAATCATTGAGTAATATTAAGCCATACTTGGATAACTGTTCATTCGTCTTGAAGGACTTGATCATAGGAGTAAATATATCCGTATCCATACCAATGATTCTTTAAAAATATACCTAACGACCTGTAAGTCTAGATATCGTCATTATGAATCTAGACAAAGCTTAACTATGACACTCTGGCTTAGTACCTTCTAATGGCAAGTCCAATAGTTAATCATCCAGAAAACCAAGAACCCTCAGCTTATTTTCTGTTCCGGCTTACCATATATGGAGAAGTCTAGTAATGATCAGCTCCTGTGCTATCACATGAAATTATAATTTTCCGTAAACCATGTGTTTAATACAACGCTTCCTGTTTTGGAACTAGGTTTAGTTTTACAGCGGCCAAAGCCCATCAGTCGGAGAAGGTTTCCTTAATCAGAGCAATCTGGAGGATGGAATGATATACTGCATTTAAGTATCACACTTCCATGACCAAATTAGTGGCTTTCCTTGCAGTGTAGCAGCAGAAAGCCACAATTCTATGGTAATTACTACCATATAAGCAGCAAAGAACAAATCGCTTCCAACAAAATTTCACTAGCATGGTCATCAACTACCCATAGTGAAAGAGGGTAACTGGCCATATTAGAGACAAACGCAAATAGCGTTGCCCACCATTCCTGCTAAAATGGGATATCCCTGGGATGACATAATCCGAAACTAAATATTGTGCAAATTTTACTTTTCTCAGCAAATCCACCACATCATCTGCTCTGCTTTTCTTCACATGGCCCTGAGGGGGGGGAATGGAAAGCAGCGGGACATGGCTGCTTCCCAAAGGCAAAAATGCCAAGAACAGAAAGCTATGTAAATGAGTAACTCATGGGAGAGTCCCTAGAAAACACCATCCTCTCGGGTGAAAATGAGAAACAGTGACGGTGTTCCTGCTCCACTCCCTAGACACAGCTTCACTCAATTTTAGTCGAACACCATTCCAATATCAATTGCCGATCGTATGCAGAGCAGTAGTAGTAGTGGATAATTGAGCTCAGAGAATTCAGAAGGCAGTGGGGTTCCAAACACAGTACCTATATGAATAATATGACCATAAAATTCAGGTAGCCCCAACAAAGAGGTCAGAAATAGTGACAAGTAGCCTCTCCTATAGTGACCCTCCTCGTATTTCATTCGCTCTGAACTTGTTGAAGCCAATACAGATTCTCTGCACAACTCAGACTTCCTTCCGTATCTTTCTGAGGGACAAGTCTTTTCAGGTGCTAAAAAGTGATGGTTTCCCTACTTAGGACAGTCCCACCAAAAACAGCAATAATCCTAAAAGACCTCCTAAATGCATGTGTAAATAGAAAGGCAGCACGCTTCAACTATTTTTTCGCCATGTGACGATCTAACATCACGAATGTTCCACTAATATCATGGTTACCAAGCTGGCTACCGCATTCGACATTTTAAAAAACCACTTTCCACTGCACGCTCAAATCCGATCATCCGAGAAATCCACATTGGATACACGGAGTGCCACATTTCAGGCTTCCGATAGCGCACTGTCTTTAATCTGGCACCAAAGGCTATATACCAAAGGGGCCTAACCACGCCTCGGTAGAGAAGCCGAACCCAACTTCTCGAGGAAGGCCACTCCTTCCGGGAATCACAATCTGTGCAGCCCTTGGCGAAAACCTCCTCGTAACATGCCCGTCCATTGATTGCGAGCTCAAACAAAGGACCAATCCCCGACGAGAAGACGAAATTTCATTCCACAAAACCTAGAATGCACAAACACCAACAAAAAATCATACGATTCACAAATAAAAAAGGAAATTTTTTTTGTTTTAACAAAGAAGAACAACAATAAAACCCAATAATGGGGAAAACAGACTCCCGGAAATCAAAACCAAGGCTTTTAATAATCAACTCCCTACTGAACTAACACGGGGAAACCCAGAAATGAAACACACTTAAATTTCACGTTGGAACATTGAAAATTTGTCCAGCATCCCCAGGCGTGTACCAGGCAGGTTGGCGTTTCCTGTCTAATCATGGGGACTCACAGGTTCGTTCCAAAGCGCTGGGATTTTCTGGGTCAGACAGCAACAAGGAGAGGATTCACCCCAGTGACAAACAAGCAGAATGGGGAAGCTTAGATTCTGGTATGACTGTTGGCGGGGGGGGGGGGGGGGGGGGGGGTGGGGGGGGGGGGGGGGGGGTGGGGGGGGGGGGGGGGGGGGGGGGGGGGGGGGGGGTGGGGGGGGAGGGGGGGGGGGGGGGGGGGGGGGGGGGGGGGCGTGGTACGGTGTGAATTAGGGAAGCGCAACGAAATAGTGATATAGATCGCTTCCTTTTGTGATTTTTCTTTTTACAAATTTGTTGGACTATAACAGCAATAGCAGACCAGCTCCGCAGGATGCAGCAAGCCAGGGGACAATTTCTAGTAGTAACCAGAGTAAACAAGACAACCCGAGAGCCCAAGCCTGCCGATACATCTGGTTGGCAAAGGATGACAAGTTCTGTTCTTAGGTCGACCGACGAGGACAAGATGTTGCTTATGGCAGGTTGTGTTGTTTTGGTGATGCGTTGGCTGTTACGGTGGTTTGTAGAGTTTGATAGTCGATTCCCATTATTAGTATAAATCATGTACCACAGGTGGAAGTTGTTTCTATGGAAAAAAAATTATATTCAGAAAATATTGTCATCTTTCTTCTCTGAGATTCGCCTTTGTCTACCTTCTTCTCTGTTTTTTTCTTTCGCATAATATCTGTTCTTGTCAGCTGGTCATGCACTTTCTTCTTTTGCCTTTCAATTCACCTCATGGTATCAGGAGCGCAAAGTAGCTTACTTACAATTGCTTGGTTGGATCACATGGGGATAAGTTAAAATGGCTGGAGAATTAAATACTCCGAACCCTGCATCTTTTACTCCTTTGTTTAAAATTTTGGGGGATTCACACGTCTGTCTTTGTGCACTCAGCAAGGAGGAACTGGAAATTCGCCACAGATGCAGATTCAGGAGGTTGTGTCGTTCGCATCAATGTGTGAAGCTCTGACGACGGAACAACTACCCATTGTGGAAGGGCCAAGTACTGAGCCGCAATAATTGCCGGAGGTTTTGAGGATTTTGTCTGTCGGGCAGGACACACTACTCACCACCCCAATACTTGCGACACTGACTTGCAAAAGCTTCTAATCCAGGATTATCGGCAAGTGGGCAAACGCATATGATATGTCCATTATGAGCTTACTGTTTTTGTCTTCTGTTTGATCCCACAACCTTTGAGCCTTTAGTGGTGTGTTGCCAAAAATTGGCATATGAAGTCTGGGAAACTTTGAAGAACAGATACGAGTCTTCCTCTCAACCACGCGGGTAATAACCCACTTCGATATGCAGATGCCAGCAAGTTTATCGGAAAAGAAGGACGCACTAATGCATACAGTATTTGATGCTCTCTGAAAAGTTTGTCCAAACCAGCTACAGTGTTGGGCGGACGGGTGGGGACGTGAGTTATAGAGATTACTTATGGATGTATGTTAGAAGGCTTACCTTCAGTGTTACGACGCCATATTGTCCACTGCAAATTTGCAGCAGGGCAGATCAGGCCCTCTCTGGAAGAAGTTCACCAACTGCTTCTGAATTCTTTGAGGTTCGGTTGGAGAGGGCGCCAGGTGTTGGATGACTGCATTACTCAGGTACATCTGTTCTCTTTACTGTTTAATGTGAATAGGACCTCAGACCAGAAAACAAGAACCATCAACCTACATGCCTCCACAAGCCTAATCCTCATGACACCACTACTCAGCATCAATCCCGCCCTCTTTCATCTGGTCTTCATGGGCAGACCTCCACCCAGACCGAATATTTTCACCCTTACTATCCTCGATGGTCAAGTAACAGACCCTCTTTCAAGACATAAGCCAAAATGCAAAAATTTCGTTTCGAACTAGGCACCACACTACTCTAAATTGCTTCCATAGACTTGTATACCTAATACCACGGCCCCATCTCAGGTTCACCCCCTAAGACACCATCTTCTCTTCACCCTTATTACCAAATTTTTCTCCCATCTGTTCGCACATCCTCTGGTTCAACTTTATAAATTCCTACCCTCCGGGTCCTAGACCTTCTTTCGATATGGTGACTGGTTATCTTGATTACTGGATGCAACACATTCATAGTGTAACTCCTTCATACTTCATGATGAATTGCAGACATGGTGCACCTTATCGAGGGTGCGTCCTCTGTTTTTGTTGGGAATGGCAGAAGCATCGAGTTAGTGTTATACATCTCTCATGTTGGAGACAGGTCGTCTTCAAACTGCTTGCAGGGCTCTCTTATCCTTCCTCTCAAATCCTTCTATTACTCTCTTCGTTCTGTCTAGCGAAAGACTTCTTAGTGCTTCCCAAATTATGCAGAGGAAAATGATGTGTTTATTGAATTTCATGCTCGGTACTTGTTTTTTCAAGGACAAGCAGGGACCAACCTACACAACTACTCCAGGGGTCAATGAGATCAGGGATTGTGTACCAGCTTCCTTCCTCGAATCCGTCTAGATCACTACTTGCTATATAAAGACTTCGTGCAAATTCCCAGTGCAAGTACCCCGTTCTCCAGAAACTATAACTACTTCCTTTTGTCATGACTACTAGAACATCATCTGTTGTGGATGTCTCCAAGTGGGCACTCTCGGTTAGGACTAATCCGAATTCTGAGATCTTGGCGTCGTGTCTTGTTAGTATGTAATCAGTCGTTCAAACATAATGAATTAAGTTTCTGTCAAGCTTGCGGCTTATTGCGAGCAAGCATCATAGGATTGTCATGCCCTCTGTCTTCATCTCATGACAGACAGTCCTTTTTCACTTGTTCCACACTGATTAATGGGGGCCTTCCTCCATGTTCCCGTCTTGTCACTGGGGACCGGTATTTCCATTTTGTTTATAGGATGATGCATACTCGCTATACTTGGATTGATTCTTTCTTCTTGAAAAGTCTCAGGCTTATGTCTGCTTTCATTCAATTTCAAAACTTGATTTTTAAAACTCAATATCACGAACTCCCTATCATTCACACAGTCAGGTCGGACTGGCGGAGGTAGAGTACTCGATCTATGCATAGTTACCTCCTCAAACATGGCATTTCTTAACCTAGATTTCCTATACCTGTACTCCGCAGCCAAAATGGTCGGGGTGATATAAGGAAAAGCCAGGCATATAGTTGAGGTTGGTCTGAACATCTTCTTACACATGCATATGTCCGCCAATAGCATAATTTCTGGGACTATGCATTTCATTTGAAGCTGTTTTATTGATTAACATGCTTCACTTCCAAAGGTACTACAAGTTTTGCAGTCCTGTTGAGAACTTCTTAAACTAGTTCATAAAACTGCTTATTATGCACTTCGAACCTTCGGTAGTAGATTGTGCCTTCCAACTTGTTACGACCTTTATAATTCACATAAATTAGAACCTCGTTCTCTCTAATCCGTGTGTTCTATTAGGGTGGTAGCGGCCTTCTCATAAATGAGGCTATCAATCTTTTTGCATCATACCAAAGTGGTCGTATTTATATCTCTCGGGAAGTACTGGATTGATGATAATTGTCTTCCCCTTTCGAATCGTCACCTTCAGAGTAAGCGCAACAAATTGGTGGTCTTTACTACACCTTGTCTAACTTTTATACTGCCCCTTGCTCCTATCCATCTGACTTGTTGTCGTCAAATACACAAAACAGATTATGAGGTCCTAATCTTCTCTTGTTTCTAACACTGTTGACTCTGTTTCTCTTGAGCCGTCAGCAATTTGATTCTGCGTATCCCAACAGATACAGAGGGGTACATATTATTATCTTGCTAACTACAAAATGCAGAAGAAAACTAAATCATCTAATGGTCACCAGATCCAAAGCAGGTATCTTTGTAACTAAAAGCTATTACCTTCTGAGATCACCTTTCTGCCTAATCCTCCCTAGCAAACTCCAGTTCCAGCCTTACCACACGAAACCCTACCTCTGTGTCTTGAGGCTCTTGCCACACTCATTTTGGCTGGATTGGCATGACTGTTGAACTTGAGGCTTTTGCCAGCGAAACGACACCTAGCAAATTGTTCCACCTGCTTCAGATTCTGTAAGTGATTGGGTGCAAGTGGGGTCTTTAAGGTTAAGTTGAATTCAAATGGCACGATTGGAGAGGTGCAAGGCAAGATTAGTTGACACACAAGGCCTTTCATCAAACACTGGGGAGAATAGATTTTAAAGGAAACTTTCAGCACCTGGTTATGTAAAGCCTCAATACCATTCGACATGATCCTCTGTCTTGCAGTTACATAGCTGGGTGTGGCCTTTGAAACAAATAGATGTTCATAACGTTTTTCTAAAATGGAGATTTGTAGGAGACTGTTTAATATGCAACAGCCTCCTGGATTCGTAAGATTCTCACTTTCCAGGACCATGCTTGCTGTTTTAAGAAGGAATTCTATGGACTTAAAACAAAGTCCTAGAGCTTTGGTAACCTAAAACTGAGTAGATGTCTCCTACACAATGGGGGTTTTGTGAATTCCATGCTCTGAGATGCTTCTCTGTTCTATCAGTTTACCTCTGAAGGAGTGATACTCTTTTTAGTATATGTCGATGATATTATTGTCACTGGTTCTAATGAGGCTGGAATTGCAGAATTGTTGCCAAAACTGCACAGTCAGTTTGCATTAAAGGATCTTGGAGCACTCTCTTATTTCCTTAGATTTCATGTAACCAGACATGATGGTGTACTGCATCTCAATCAGGAGCGATATGTTCGAGATGTGCTAGACAAAAAACTGGCCCTGGACTGACTGTAAACCAGCTCACTACTCCACAATGGCTACCTACAGGACCATTGTCTAAGTATGAGGGAGAGGTGATGGTGGCCCAACTGCTTATCGAAGCTTAGTCAGGGGCTTTTTGCTGCAGTATTGCACAGTAAAACACCAGACCTGATATCAGCTACCCAGTCAATAAAGCTTGTCAATTTCTGCAGCAGCCAACATCAGTCCATCTTCAAGCAGCCAAGCGTATATTGTGGTATCTAAAGGGGACTTTATATCACGGGATCACCATCACTCCAGGTGACTCCTTTGATATCTCATGCTTCGCGGATGCGGATTGGGCTAGCTGTCCGGATGATCGAAAGAGCACGAGTGGTTACTGCACTTTTCTTGGTTCAAAATCTGATATCGTGGGCGTCTCATAAGCAGAAAGTTGTCTCTCGCCTCGAGCACTGAGGCTGAGTATAGAGCTCTTGCGGTACGGTATGTAGGTGAGATAGTAGTTTGGGTAAGAAGGATTATTTGAAGGAGTTAAAGAATACAGAGAGCAACGGGTTCCTATTTTTCTATTGTGATCACTTGAGTACCCATCCATCTTGCGAGCAAATCCAATCCTACATGCTCGCACAAAACATGTTGAGATTAGATTTTCATTTTGTCAGTGTGAGAGTGTTGGCATGGTCGATTACAGCTAATACAACGTTAGTCTCAGAGGACCAGCTTAGCAGATACAACTCACTAAGGTAATCTCTGTGCACAGCTGCTTTCCTCTTAGCCATTAGGACTAAACTCTTAGTGTCTTACACAAGCCCAACTATAAGCAGAGAATTTATGGAGGTGTTAAGATAGTGTTGTTGAGTCTGGAGATAGAGGTAAGCCTATGGGTGAAGAAGAAAGAAGAAGAAGAAGAAGAAGATGGATAATTTCCAAGAGAGTGTAGTTTGTGTGGAAGTGTCGGATGATTGGGCAGAGGGAGCGTAAGCTTTCCGGGGTGAGGTGTTGGACTATAACAGCAATCGCAGCACACAGCCCATGCTGTAGAATAACCCAGTGGGACAAACCTCAGTGTAGTAGTATACAACCATCCTCGAAAGCCCCCAGTCTGCCCGATAATTGGTTGGCAAAGGGATAAGGTCGGACCGACGATGACAGATGTTTGGTATGGTGGTGTGCTGTTATGGTGATGCGTTGGCTGTTAATCGGTGGGTTTGTCAGAGTTTGTTAGTCGATTCCCAGAATTGTATAAATTGTTTGTTCAGCTGGTTGAAGTTTTTTCTATGGAAACTAAAATATACAGAAAACATTGTCCTCTTCTATTATTCTACTGTTTACCTTCTTCTCCTTTTTCTCTGTTTTTTCTTCTCAAATATTCTGTTTTCTTAGTCAGCTGTCATGGCTTTCCTTCTTTTTGCCTTTAATTCCTGCATCAATTGCGCACCTACGTTCTTTTCTTTCTCCGCTCAAGCACATACAGCTTATTAGGTTTTTGGGTTTGTTTGTAGGTTTTTTTCGAGGGAGGCAAAAAGGTTACCGAGGAACAGTTTGTGCCTCACAAAATGAACGGTGATTAATCATTCAACTTAAAACTAAATTTTTCCTTGGTTAGTGAGGAGGAGGAGGAAGAGTGAGGAGGAGGGTGGGGTCTCTTATTTGTTTTTTTTTTGTTATTATTACATTATTTCATTTTAGTACAAGTCATTATGGGCTCATGCGTAGATTATGGTGGGGTTAGGATGAGTCAATGTGTCTACCTAGCACTTGTTTCGTCAACAGGGGACCCACCCCAATACCACACCTCCACATGTTTAGTCTTTTGAACCAAATCACGTGTTTACACTCACGAGTCTGAGGGAGTAAGTGTGCGAGCGAAGAAGAAACAATGGGATGGGACACCCTTTGGGAGAAGCAAGAAGATGCTACAGGACCTCGTACCATTGTTTTGATAATCTGGCTAGGATAGACATCAAACACAATACACCCCTTGCTCCCTCGGAGGGAGGAAGTCTTGCTACATCTGCAGCCGGTGTTACTCGTTGCAGTAGCTGTATGTCGGCCCCCCCTCACCTTGATGATGATTTGTACATGCGTGGTGTGTGGGACGACGCTGCTTCCGTGGTGTTGTAATAAACTCTTGGGATTGAAATGGAATAAACTTAATTAGATATAGAATGTCGTTTCTCTTTAAGTAACGACATGTCGTCTTTTGCTCGTTACTAAGAGCAAAGAAAATATTCGGGCCGGACCAGCAGCTCTATAATCGATTAGTTGGGCTTAGACCCAAAATAATGAAACATGGGCTCGGCCCGCATATAGAAAAGGATAAAAAAACCTCTTTCACTCTCCCGCGAGCGTCTTTCTTCGTCTTCTTCGCTTCTTTCTTGCTTTACTTGTCTCTACCAGTCAAGTGTAGAAAAGAAGGGGAAAGTGGGCGGGGAGCGGGGAGGGGATGAAGAGTTACGGTGGACAATGATGTTGATAAAGGGGATCCGGAGCTTCGACCCGGAGAACCGAAACGTCTTCGCACTTCTTCATAACTCTAACCCTAATCGTTGGACCCAAACGGGTGCCGGCAAGACCACACCTTCATACGAGTTGCCTCATGCATCTCCTGAACCGGCGACCTCCCCCCTAACGCACGCTCTTGGTTCCACAGCTTCTATCCACAGACCCCAAGGTAACCCATTCTCTCTCTCTACCCCACTCCCTCCCCGCCTAGTCGTCCGTCCTTCTTTGGTGATCTTTCGGTTGGCTGAAGTTGAAATGATATACCTTCTTGGTTAAGGTGGGCGGGGGAGAGACTGAGACCAACAGGGTCAAGTCACGCTACAGGTTCAAGACTGCTCGGCTCGTAAGGATGTTGTACTGCATCCGCTCCTTCCACCGTCACCTCAGAAGGTGGTCCTAAGATGGAGTTCAAGGCCATCCGATGAGTGTCCTCCAGACCATCAATCCGTCATTTTTTTTTTTTGTTTTTTATTTAACTTTGGGGGGGAGAGGTGCGGCGCTTTTCTTTGTCATGTTTACAGTGGTCTGGAATTTGATCGAATTGGATGTTTTTGTTGTGGGGATACCTGTCATTTGTCGAGCACAAATTAATCTTTTAAGCGTTCTTTTCTTTTGCTTCAGAAAGTTTGTCTTAGCTTACCGAGTGCGCTGATATGGATCGTGAGATACCTGCACTAATGGGTGTATCAAAAGCTATCTTGGAGAACTGTGATATATTTGTTCCATCAAGACGACAGCGAACTTGGCCTCTCGCAAGATCCTTCGACCTTGAAAAAGAATAGAAATGTCGATAGTGACATTTACTCCCGCTTACTCGGTAAACCGTTGTTTTAGCACAAGTAAAGCACTTTTTTTTCTCCTGTTTTTGCTCACATCAGTCACTCCATGGATTTATGGATAAATTAAATTTGTGTAATTTTTAAATAGTACACTGCCTCCTGCAATCAAGTTGACCACTTCTCGGTTCAGTTTGTTCTATCTCTATATGTTATATGTCCATAAAAAAGAAAACACGATGTGTTCAAAATCAATCTATATTTTTCATGCCCTCAGTTGTTGTTAAGTCGTTCTTTTGCTAAGCTATTTTACCAAGAATGGCTATCCATTGTTGTTAGCTTTTTATGAATGACCTAGTGTTTTGTTTGTGACTCGATGCGTGTTAATTTTGGCTTATCCCTTGTTTCCCTGTTTTGACAAGATATACAAAGGCCCTTGGAAGCCCATCAAAGAAACTTCATAAAGTTCTAGGCTCTAGGAGATAAAGGACTTACGCAAATTGAAGTTGGAAAAATCTCTCCAAAAACATTAAAGGATTCATGCTTTTAAGGTTTTCTCATCCCTTTTTAATTTTCCAAGAGTGAAATAATACTCCGTTTAAGGTCGTTTATGTTCCAAGATTATGTGGAAAGCATACACGTGTTTGCAAGTTGTGCAGCAATATTATGTGATTCCGAAGGTCGGGCATTTTTTTATTTGAATGGTTTTCTTTTCTTCAAGGGGAATGGAATTTCAGATCTTACACGTTACCATTTGTGGATGTATGTTCTTTTGTAGTTTCTGGTGGATTTCTGGTTGTGGGTGAACCATTGTATGATTGTAAAGTGAATACTTGGTTCTTGGAGACTTACTGGTGACTATGTCATACCATGATTGACTTTTCTTGAACCAGCTACTCGATTCTTTGCCATGTTGATGCCCTTCCCTCAAGCATGTATGTAGTTACTGGTTTGCTCAGCTGTTTTCGTATGTTTTGCTTAAATTGTCATATTGTCTTTAGTTTGACATTGTTTAAATATTTGCAGCTACGTGAAAGCATTTCCCAGGACCAGGAGCGAAACAGAAAATTTGAAACAGACAGTTGCAAGAATTGGGAAGCGAGTATACAAGACATGGATGCACAAAAATATCCGTATTGACGGAAGTCACCCTAAAGGAATTAAGACAACTGCAGGAAAACGCAGATTGCTACTAAGACTGCTGAAAGAGGAACCTTGTTCAGAGAACAGCAAAAACAGTATTGCTGCTCTAGCAGAGGAGATTGAAGGTATGCGGTTACTGCATTAGTCATGAGCATTCCTTTCCATTTACGGAGCTTAATTTGGATCGTGTTCTTTCAAGTCATGCAACTACCTTCAGTGCGTCAGACTATACTATAAATGAGAGTGGTGCAACGACTTGTTTATCTATTTTACTGTGTTGAAGATTACCGATGAAGATTTGTCAGAGTGGAATACGAAGTTTGATCAGAGAATCGCACTTTTCGAATCGTGTAGAAATTAGCACAGAGCAAGTTGGAGAGGGAAATGAATGAAAGGGAGACAAAGAGTTTCTTTCCTTAAGCAGACAATGAACGATTACATATGGGAAATCAGCTCAAAGTTGCAAAATGAAGCGGAAAGAAGGTAAAGCCAAATGATTATAGTGATTACTTTTTTAATAGCCCCATGGACTTAAGCTAGGGAATGACATGGCATTTATTTTTCAATTAATAGAGCTTTTTTGTTTTCAATCTAAGGGCACAAGTATCTTTTGAAGATGGAGAGGAGGATTCCACTATTATAAAATTTCTTCTCAATCTACCAATTTGGGTCCACTTCCAACACTTTCCTTTCAGGTGAGGATGTCTGCTTTGAACCTGACAAACAGGCTGATTTCATGATCCTCATGGATCTTGAGCGATGATTGTTGCAAGTGAAAAAGTGTTATCTCATTAATACTTGTTAAACTTTCTCACCTAGGTTCATTCTATGCTCCTGTTTCTAGATTTTAAAAAACAGTAACTGGAAGTATAACAAACAGATGTTCCGTGTATTAACGTTCTTCCAATGTAAATTGCACTGCTTCTTCTATGGGTCATAATGCTATAGTTGGCTAGGTATCTCCAAATTTGCTTGGTGGCTGGTCGGTGCATATCCTTTCTTTTAATAGTGTGGACAGGATAGGTTTTGCAGAAATCAATAGTGAGGTTGGACTCAGAATAGCTTGGGGCTCAGTATATGGAGGCCAATGACCGGTGCGAAAAGTTTGGATGCTGAAATAAGAGCAAAAGCTAGGGATGAAGGTCAGTATGCTTGCCTTTGCTGATTACTCATTTCACAATGTCTTGAGGCCTGTTGAATATTTCATTCAATGACAGAGTGGGATTTTGAAACGCATGTAGAGAAAAGGAAAATGAACGCGACTCATACGAGCTTCAAATATCTAATGTAGATCTGTCACTATATGGATGTAAGGGAGCAGAAAATGGTGAGATTAGATCTTATCAAACACCATTCATGGTAACTCACTTTGTCAAATTCTATTTGTTTGTTGTTATTACAGCATGATGAGGGTAGAGCGGAAGATCAAACTCAGCTTGCTGAAAGAGGAGTTTGAGTCTGTAATTCGACAGAAACATAAGTGGAGCTGTACTAGCATTGACCAAAAAATCCCAAGGCCCTCAAAGCGAGAGATGGATATCATGGCTGTGTGACTCAGAAGACCAGGGTAAAAGGTAAAATAACTGGCTTTGAAGAATGCAGAGCTAGTGAGTCATAAAGGAAGAAAGCACAGAGAAAATGTGAATCGTCTATTTTTCAATTTTCGAAAAATTTTGGCACCTGTTTTCAACTGGTATTTCAGAGGGAATAATGTAGCGTTCTTGTGCGGGTTTCTTACTATTTCTTCTTGGATTTCTTCTTTCCAGGGAGTCGATGTACTGCACAAAGGACAGAGTTAGAGGGGTGACTGAAAGGGAGGCTTCCTGGCCTGACAAAGGGATTTGGAAAAAGGAAGTGACTTCAAAGCTTTGACCAGCGGTTGTATATATTCCTTTCTATTTCTGGGTATTGGGAGGATATTTTAAGAATAGCTTTCTCTCATGAGTGTCAATCGCTGGCTTATTTTTCTAGAGTCTATTGGGAGGATTGATCTGTGCGATTTTTTTGCTCTCAAACATTTTGGCTGAATGTTTGGGACACCTGCTTAATTTAGAAATTGTGGACAAAAAAGTTTTCCATAATTTCTGAGGCCATCTCCAGTTGTATGCAGAGTTTTTGTGTTTTTTCTGCTTCTCACTTAGTCTTATTTGTTACTTTCACTAGGTCTGTTAATGTGGATGCATGATCGATATGACTTTAGATAATCCAGCGATGGATGAAAAGGAAGTAAATTTCGCTGCAAATGGAAATACAAGAGGGGGATGGTTAGAATCTCGTCCAAAACAACCTCAAGGGATTTGGAATGTATGATAGATCCCTTTATGTGTTCAGTCACCTGTTCATTATCCTGAAAGTGGCTTTTTAAGTTCACTTGTCCGGGTCTGCAGCAAGGAGAAGATTCATAGAGTCCAAACTTCAATCATTGCATCAACAAGTTCAACCATTGAGAGAGATTATCTCAGAGTGCTGAAGTCGTTGCGAAGGAGAAAATTGACATTCAGAAAGACGGTTCTTTGCTTAAGCTCTAACCCTTCATTTATTATTTTGACTAATAAGAAACAAATCTACTTAACGTAGTATATAATAATTATATTTGAGAAATGAAAAATGAGAGAAAAATAGTTTTTTGCCCTCAACATGGTCCTTCGATTATAGCATCCTTGTTCCATGAAAATAATTGAAAAGGGCGTTGGCAGTTGCACGTGGAAGACCTTGTTCTGTTTCTTTGTCTTCATAATATTTTCTTTTGTGGAAGATGATTCAGAAGCTTGTGTTGGGGTTTTATTCTGCAGAGTATTCAAAAGAAATGGAAATTTACTTTCTATCCAAAACCAAAAACCATAGTTAACTCATTAATTGCTTCGTGCAGTAAATATATAATATTGCGGGATGGCATGCGACAAATGTTTGAACCTATTTGAAAGACGTTGCCCGTGCTCACACATGTTTGTTGGTGCTGTGAACGTCCTTTTTCAGCTGAGATAAGAGGATGATTTGTTGTTTGAAGATGGTTGGGAATTCTTTGTGGCATGGATTACTATCTGGGACAAGCTTTTTCGTTCCATCACGTCTCCATGTGAATCTGCATTTTTGCTTTTACTTCATGCATTTGTTCTCTGATTTGTAATTTCTCAAATGTCAGCAAAGAGTAAAAGGCTGCCAAGTACTCTGATGTAATCATATGAAGGTTTTGGACACCACAGAGTCCTCAATTGCTGGATCTTCCATTTTCCAACAATGTAAGACACAAGCTTCGTATGATGTATTGAAGAAAAATATAGACACTAAAAATACGTTGGCGATTGGAAAAAACAAAAACCCTAATGAAGAAAGAATGTTTGATTGAGCCTGAAACAACGGGGGAAGCTCGGATGAGAAAGACCTCAATGCACATTGACGATGTAAAATGACTCTCACTGGTATTATTGAATTTGGTAACCTTAAATCTAGTATGTCTCTGTTCTTACAGGATTTTGTTAACTGTTTCTGTTGCAAAATGCGCCTTCGTAATTTTCCCTTCCTAGTCGATGTGCTATATGGAATGAATTCGCTTGCAGATGGTAAAATTGGTTCCACTGGTTTTCACATGGACTATTTGCCGCCATTGACCTGGATGCTTCGATGAATCAGAAAAGAGTTTTCTGACATCCAATTCACAACTCCAAATTATTTTTGCATCATCCTCGAAATTCAGTTGACGCATACCATTTTCAGACTTTTATTCACATGCAAACTTCTGCTTTAACCAGCCGTGAGATATCTAGTTCTGCTGTACTTGTATTTTCATACTCGATAATTACATACATCAGTCAATAATTGAACATTCGTGAACATTTTGTAATTGTTGAAATACTTCTTCAGTACTGGCATACTCTGCAGGATTGTCTTTTATGCAATGGTTTCTTCTTATCATGTAGCTAAAACAAAACTTCCATGGATAGTTACTTAGGTGTTTCTGGCTCAAATAAAAGAGGCTGAGAATGGATTATGGTCGATGCTTTTGCTGCAACCTGTTGATACTGCATGACCGGGTCCCTGTTTTCCTATTAGAAGGATCCAATTACTGCATGAAGCCAAGTTGATAGATATATGAGCATTATAAACTTGAATTTTCGTGAGGGACAAGGCGTCCTGACCGATCGGAGGAAATCCAGTCAATCGATATGAATATCTTGCAGAACACAAGCTAGATCTCGTACAGTGATGTGGTAATTAGACATCCTTTTCATATAACTATTTTATTTACCTTTTATTATTGTAGGAGAAGCCTGGAAACATAGGTAATGTTTTATTTTTGAGTTTTTTGTAAGTACAGAAGTAAAATTTCGCATAATGTTGACTCGCAACTTATAAATTTGACCGTGACATCTTCTAATTATCACAATTTAAATCATTGCCTCATATCAACAACTTGTAAGGGATATATTTTGCATAACGAGGCGGAGAATTACTGATAGATGAGCTCAAAGAGGTATTGATTGATAAATGATTTTGGTCCAACATTAAACTTTCACGTTGGTCACACTTTAAGGGAGGAAAAAGGTGAATGCAGCCAAGAGTTCTGTACAGGATAGGTTGAGAAAGAGCTGAATGAAGAATTGGATACGCCACTTGACGCGATGCGCAAATGTTCAGCTTGATGTTGATGGAAAAGGTGAGGTAGTAGAAGGGAACTCATAAGGCTTTTCATCCTCTGGGATATGCATGTGGTGTTGTATGGATTGCTCTGCAATGAGTGAAACGGTGGAATAATCATGCTCATGGTTTGTGTTTTTTACTTAATGACGTGCTAACTTGGCAGAAGTTGGGAGGAGTTACGGTTCCAAATTGAGCAATTTAAACGTTACACTTCCTACGGGAGATTATGTATGCGAAAAAACCTAACTTAGTTTTCAACATTTTTCATCACAAAAGTCGGGTTTTTTTATTTTCCTACTTTGAACTGGCCATATTGGGGTTTCTGGCACTCTACATTCTGCATTTATTTTAGTTGTGAGCCAGAAATACCTGATGTTTCTCGCATGTGATGGGGAAAGTTTTGAAAATGGTTATACATCATCAGTAGAAGATCTCAGATTGAATTGTCTAGGAAATTAGAGTGTTTGGATTATAGTATCCTAGCTATGTGGACAGAGTTGCGTATTGTATCCTTTTTACAGATTGTTTCTTGGTTAATGTCGATAGCACTTCACTTCACTCAAAACTAAAAGCTGGTTCACATTAATGTTTTCAAGCACTTTGTCATGAGACATCTTGGTTACTTAGTGCGAAACTTAGATCGAAAAAGACAAGCTACTGAGCGCGCAAGATGAACTCGTGTAAAAGCAAAAACTTAACCACGATTATGAGATCGTTTCATACTCCAAGATAAAATAAACTTTCAGCAAGAGGTGGTAGACGTTGCTAAAATTGTTCCCTCTAAAATCCAGGGCGATGTATCCAGTCTTTTTTTATTTTTGATGAATAGATATTGCGTCAATAGCTGTTCCAATCTTCTGATGGTTATTTTTTCGTTCTATAGGTACTATGATACTATAAGAAAGGAGAAAGGGTTTTAAGGGAACTCTTCCAAGAAATAAAACAGTCGATCTTCAGAATCTCACGCTTCAGGGTTTGCGAGGCTATATGAAGAATGAAATAATACCGAAGATATAGATATAACTAGACAGGTAAGGACTTCAATTGATGAGAAATCTGGGACCAACTCCGGAGAAACATTGAGGACAACCTTAAATACTATAGAAAGAACAAAGATCTGAAGTTGATATAATCTTACCCAGGAAATTCGAATCTTTGGAAGAACCCGCAATAATAACGCAAACGTTGGTGCATCAAAACTTTTGAAGCCGGAACATAAGGGAAACTTTCACAAGAAAGAGAGATGAGGCTTCTTTCTGAGGTTACCTAATCTATAATGTCGCCATTTGTTATTCTACATTTTAGAATATAGTTTGCAGAGTTAATCTTCTGTATATAGATTGGTGAAAATAGAACTAGAGAGGATTTGGATGGGAAGTTTTTTACAGAATGAGGCATGTTTTAAAAAAAGTCATCACGTTTATGTAAGTAGTGGCCCTGGATGCACAAAGCTGCTTTATGGTTATAAATTATAATGCGTAGATACGTATTACTCTTTTGAAAATTGGTAGGCGCATTCCCTCGTCTTTTTTAGGTGGTAGGTTTTTTGTTTTCTTTTTCTGTTTTCTTATTAATATGTTTTCCCCTTTGCAACAGATCAACAGGTGTCAGGGGGACCATGTCCGTGTATCAGAATAATGTTGCTAAGAATGAAATTGGATCTCAGAAGCAAATCCACCAATAAACCCAAAATTAAATATAAAATAGAAAGATGACAAGCGCCTACTTTGACCAGTTAATACAAGGCTTAAGGTGAGCATCTTTACCGGGGAAACTTGTTTACTCTCTGCCAATTATTGCGGTTCTTTGACACCCGGATATATAAAATTAAAAATTCACTTATCATGCAGGACCACTGAGATGGCCAAACAAAGAAACTTGACAGAGTACATATAATGCTCTTTTGACAGGTGAGTTTTACTCCCGCAGATCTTAAATGCTCGGGCGGTGATACTAGTATCTTTGTACAAAAAAAATTAGAGTACAAGGGCAAGTTGAGATTATAAGATATAATGCATATTTTTTTTTTTTGTCCTACGGGGATCGGAAAGATAATCGACTAGTGGCATTTGAAATTCAGTATTTATGTATATTCATTGGGTGTGTTGATATGTTCAAGAGACTCTCATTGCAGCTTTAGTCCACACCATGTAAAATGGACGTGAAGAAATTCCAACCAAATTATCAGAGAGCTGATGGCAGCAAACTTTACAGGGGACAGGGATATTGACTATATAAGGATATACATTCGGGGACTCCGAGGGGGGGCTGGACAACTACGTTCATACAGTTTTTATAAGGTCGCATTTATCTTGTACGTGATTTTTCTCTTATTGAGATTTTTGCTTCAAGGAGGGGGGGGCGCTTTACCAGTTGGCTATATTACAGGTCTCTAAAGCAGATCAGGCGATACAGAGCTAGAAATTAGAGAGGACGTGTGTAGTGCTGGCCCAGAAGGTTGGTGTGATGAACCGAATTTCTAAATTCTCCTTGTCACATGAGTGTACCCTAGTTTTGCCCAGTGACAGATGCTAATTATCGGATTTCAAGGTCCTTGCTGCCCTAAGTCATACGATTAGCTTTAGCCGGAAAACATTTTATGCCATTCAATTGTGGAATCCTGGCATCTGGGAACGACACGCCCACCACCAACTTGGATACGGTCCCGAATTCTGAAAAGTCTTGCAGCCTGCTCTTTCTGAGGTAGGATAATATGCGCGGACCGCCCCACTTCTCTGACATGCCAAAATCTTTTAGGATTGATTCTACTTCTGTCCGCTTGCTTTTGCCCATTTTCTTCACACGTTTCTTTCGTAGTCCAGGATTATGGAGGAAGAGGAAGGGACAGGAGAACTTCCAGTTAATAGAGATCACGCCATGACGATACGTGTTATGCTCAACTGATCTGTGTCAGCGGCAAGTCATGCCGAAAGATACTACAGAGTCACAAAGGTACGATCAGTGAGCATTATACTTGCACCTCTTTAACATCACATGGAATCTACCCAAGTTATTCAGATGATCGTTGTTTTTCATTTACCGAGCTCAACCAAATGGCTGCCTGTGTTTCTTCGCATCAGTCAGCACAGCATCATCTGAATCCCAGGCGATATTTGAATTGAAATCCGGGGGGGGATCGGGACGTGTGAGCATCGGACGGATAGCACTGGAGAGAGGCCTAAGCATTGTTGTATGACTGAATACCACGAGATCGGCTGGGGGCTGTGTAAGTGGTATACCCACGTTAACCGTCAAAGTATTGGATGGGTTGTGGTTCCCAAACGAATTTTTAGAGATTATCGGCAAAACTACGGGATTGATAGCAGAATAAAGCTTACTATGGACTTTCCCGGTATTCTCCCAGAATAAGTTCAAATTTTGCGCTCGTTTCAGATTTTTTTTACCAGAGGGACGAACTCAACCAACAACTCAACCCTCTACAGAACCCCCTTTTCAATCCATTCATTCCAGTCGACCCAAAGAAGGTGAGGATGGCTACCCGTCTCCACCTCGCTTTAATTCATATCATTCGCCCAACTGCTGGTAATAAAAAGTACTTTCTTCATAAGAGCACCGCACCAACCTCCTCCACAAAATAATTTTAGTTTTATTGGAATGGCCCTAAGGCGAATAACTAAGAAAACGATTCCATCCAGTCCATCAATCCCAAGATCCGCTGCTTCTTTCTTTATCTGGTCGCCATAGGGGAACAGCCGGAGAGGTCTACTAGGCAACAAAAGCATACGAAAACAAGGAGACTGATCTGGAGAAGAAGATGTGTTGCAAGGATGGCCACATCCTTCTGCTTCCCTTCATGGCTCACGGCCATCTCATCCCCTTCCTCGCCCTCGGCTCGTCGCCTCGCTTGCCGGTCCGCTTCCCTCGGTCTCGACTTGGCATCACTGTTGCTGCCACGCCTCTCAACGTCTGCTACCTACGCTCCACCATGGACCCCACCTCCTCCGTCGACTCCCTCGTCGACCTCCTCAGGCCTCCCATTCTCTCCTTCCGACCACGGCCTTCCCCCTGCTGCCGAGAACATTGAGAACCTCCCCTTTGACTCCATCATCCACCTCTTCCACTCGTCCGCCTCTCTCCGTCCCCACGTCGAGAGCTTCCTCTATGAGGTTGTCTCCCGAGGCACTCCCCCTGATCGGATATGTATCATTGCCGACGTGTTCCTGGGATGGAGTGCGGAAGTCGCCCGGAAGTTTGGGGCCACTGGCCTGGGTTTTAGTACTGGTGGCTCTTATGGTACTTTGGCTTACGTCTCCCTGTGGCTCCACCTCCCTCATCGGCAGACCAACGAGGACGAGTTCTATGTGCCAGGTTTCCCGAATCATTACCGGTTCCATCTCTCGCAGCTTCATAGGTTCATGAGGGCGGCAGATGGCGAGGACCCCTGGGCTAAGTTCTTCCAGGGGCAGATAAAGTTGTCGATGGGGTTTCATGCCTGGCTGTGCAACTCGGCCGAGGAAATAGAGCCCCCTCGGCTTTGACCTTCTGAGGAAGTACCTTCGACTTCCCATCTGGGGCATTGGTCCTCTCCTTCCCTCCGCATTCCTTAGCTTAGAGCAGGGATCAGGATCGGCTGGTGGTAAGCATGCTGGGAAACAGCCCGGTCTACCAGCAGAGAGATGCCTGGAGTGGCTGAGCTCACACCAAAGAGACTCTGTCTTGTACATCTCGTTCGGCTCTCAGAACACGATCACCCAACAGGAGATGATGGAGCTAGCAAGGGGCCTGGAGGCTAGCGGCAAGCCATTCCTTTGGGTTATAAGGTCACCTGTTGGGTTCAATGCGAGACACGAATTCCAGTCCGAATGGCTGCCGGAAGGATTTGAGGAGAGAGGGCCACGGCGAGCGGTCTGGGCCTGCTGGTGAGGAACTGGGGGCCACAACTTGAGATACTCTCGCACGAGTCTACAGGAGCATTCCTAAGCCACTGCGGATGGAACTCAACCGTGGAGAGCCTAAGTCAGGGAGTGCCAATAATAGGATGGTCAATGGCGGCAGAGCAGGCATATAACACAAAGATGTTGGTGGAGGAGATGGGAGTGTGTGTAGAGTTGGCACGCGGGGTGGGGAGCGGCGAGGTAGATGCAGAGAAGGTGAGGAGGGTGGTGGACGAGGTGATGGACCAAGAAGGGAAAGGGCGGGAGATGAGACGGCGGGCGAAAGAGGTGGGGTGGCAGATAAGGGCGGCAGTTAAGGTCGGCAAGAAGGGGGAGAAGGATGGATCAAGCGTATTAGCGCTGGACCAAGTCTTGAAGCTTGTGGTCCAGGAACAAAAGTGGGCTCATAACAACTGTTAACACCAAACTCGGCAACGCTGCCATTACAACAGCGATGTAAGGTTCGGCAGCCTACTCCGCCACGATAATTGCTGGTATCATTAATAATACGGTAGATGGTGGGCAAAGCTTTGGTGTATGCCACCAAACAAACCAAGCTACTTCCCAAGTACATGGCCAGCACTATCGACGGAGAGTCTCTTCAAAATTTCCTATATGTTATCTTCTCCTTTTCGTCCAATTTCTTTCACCAGGTAAAACTCTCCAGCAGAGTATTAGTGAAGGCAAAACAAAGGTACCGGTCATGCTCGTTTTGTGCGCCTTCCAACTTCCAGTGCCAATTCGGCATCGATCTTCAGGGAGATATCAAGAGCTTTAACAGAGTGTGTCAGCGCCCCACTACAATAGAAACAAAATGCCGGATCACGGGAGAGATTCGCACCATCTTAAAGTAAAGGATATTCTGTTTAGAGTAATTCACTCAGGCTGGACATGACAAGGCATGAGGGGATGACAAGCACAATACACCGGCACTGACTGCGAAAGGTGCACCCAACTATGAATTCGTCGGTGAACGATTGTGAGGAAAGAATAAGAACAGTTACCTGGATATGTAGGTCACACCTGTTTGTCCAATTTTGTGTATCGTATCCATAGTGACATTTCCCGATGCCTGAGATCAAAACAAAGCATTACCGTGGGTCAAAAAATCAAAACATAAGAAATTCTGGCAACAGTTTCCACAATCACCTGGCCAACAATTCAGTTGTCAAGCACTAGAACTTAGACGAAGAAGAGAAACAAGGGTGTTCTTCTACAAGTGCTAAATAATTAATAGCATGCATCATCAACGGAGCCTAATGTAGTCAATACAATAACTCACAAAAAGAGGGGAACCTTTCATCAATGAAATCGTCAAGAGAAAGGCGACTAAGCCATATGCATGTCTGAATATAAGCTATCTTCGCATAAAGGAATGGCCATTTCAAATCATCCACACCCTTAGCAATTAGATGGTTAAAAATCGCAGAAGACTGGGACTACTCTCAAGTCCAGTAGTACCCATGCAGTCTACCATGTCGACAACTTGAGAGCAGAAAACAAAATGTGTGCTGATTTTAGACGTACTTCTGTCTCAAATTTTCCATCTATCAGCTTCACAGCCTCCTGAAGCATAGACGTGTCGACATCGCCATTTGATAGGGGTACAACCATGTTGTCAAGCATTATTCTGGTAAGCGAAGTCTCTGCTTCATCGGCATACTTTAGCACCTCACTGACTTCCTCAAGTGTCCGCGTCTCAACCTAATTTAAAAACATACAGAGGTTAGGCTCACAATTTGCAAGTGAAACGAAGGTCTGATGTGAAGTTAGACAAGATGGATAAGGTTCTAATTAATTTTCCAAGAAATTTCTATTTAACCTCAATTTCAAGGAACATAGCAGAACCAAGAACATTTTGTTAATGAGTTGCACAATTCAAGAGAAAATAGAGAACATCAGTTGACTACCTCCACTTCCATGTTGAGTTTCTTTTCTCTGATATGAGTGTCAACAAAGTTGAGGGCATTTGTAACCCCACCAGCTGTTGATATGTGGTTATCTTTTATCAGTACCATATCAAACAACCCCATCCTGTGGTTCTTCCCTCCACCAATCAGTACCTACAGAGAAGCCCAAGGAACTAATCAACCAGAGGACAATCCATGTCAGCCATTGTGGACAAATTGACCATCAGGAAATGGCATATACCGCCCACTTATCCACTAGACGTAAGCAAGGTACTGTTTTTCTTGTCTCCAAAATGCAAGCAGGTTTTGCAGCATCTGCCATTGCCTAGACCAATAACAATCATCACAACGTTATTTTCCCTTTCGCCAAAATGGAAAGATTCCATATACAGATAACTACAATTACAGTAATATAGATGCAATCAATCAGTTTGTTTGGAGCCATGTAATTTCTAACATGCCAATAACACCCAGTCCTCATGGACTCTCAGTACCTTGGTTATTGTAGCTATGCCACTCATCCGCTGCATAAAGTTAAGCACGACTCTTTCTGCTACAACCACACTGTACGCCAGGCCTGCATAAATAACCAGAGTAAACACCAAATTTAATACAAGTCACCAAAAAAGAAAGAAGATTGGCAGCATCGACTTCAAGATACCATAAACTTTCCCAAACTTAAGTCCTTTATGAACTGGATCACCATCTCTCACGTACCATTCCACCTAAAAAATTCGGCACCACATTATTTTCACCGAAGAACAAAACCTAATTCAAGAAAAGAAAAGGCAAAGCGTGGACCACCACCTTAAGAGAAGGATCAACTTCATCAAAAATCATCTCGGCAAGAGCCAGTCCAGCAACAATACCATCCTCCTTCGCCAAGAAATGAGCTTCCACTCGCTCCTTGCTAGGGATGGTCGCCATCGAAGTAACGTCCCCTGAAGAAAAACAAACAATTTCACTGACCCGCAACGCAGAGCTCCTCCTCTAGCGCTAGGCTAGGAATAAAACTCCTAACGGGAAGGACCATAACCTTTGTCGCCGGCATCTTCCGCGAGCGCAAGTTTTATAATGCGCCTCAAATCATACGTCGGATGTGACGGAGGCCTTATCGCCATCGATTCCGGCAAACGTCCCGAAGCCGACGCCATCACTCGCCTACAGAACCAAAACCCCACTCACCATTCCCTACGCCAATCAAAATGGACAATCGGAAATAGGGAATGGATAGAGAAAAGAGTGGAACCTCGGAGGTGGCGGGACGAAGGACACTCGAGGAATGAAGGCACGCAGAAACCCGACGGTCGCAGGCGGCATGGGAGTCAGAGTCTAACAACACGCGGGCGCCATCGCCCATTCCCGGAGTACTACCCTTCGGGAAAGAGGAGAGGGGGGGGGGAGAGGAATTCCACGTGGGCTTTTGGTCCAGCCCACTAGGCCCATTACTTGGGAGAGGGTCTATGAGCTTTTTATTTAGGCCCAAACTTTAAGCCCGGACATAAAATTTAAATTTTCCCGCTCTCACTCCTCACGCACCCACCCCGCCCACTATATTTTATTTTTTTATGAAAGACGTAATAATCAAAATGATTTTGTAAATTAATTGGTATCAAATATGTCAAAACAGCGAGGGTGGAGTTTATGCCTATAATCCCATTAATATTGCAAATTAAATATATTCCAAACATTATTTAAAAAAAAAAAAATGAGAGAGAAGAATACATTTCCTTTCCCCTGTTCATCTGCAACGACTAAACTAATCGACGCAAGCAAACGTCTCCCCGCCCTGTCCAACCAAACCTAATAAAAAGAATATATGATAAGGATAACAACGACTTGTATGATTCATTTGGCAAGACAATTGAACAAAACCAGCCAATTGTTAGGCATGGCGGATACTAAAAGCAGGGAATGTTATTCTCGTTGCCTCCCTTGCCATCGTCCAGTTCGATGCCTTGGGACTGCCCGGTTGTTTACTGGCGACCCATCGACCCGAACCTGTCTGGGTGATCTGGTCATTTCGTCGGCATGTTTGAAGTTCCCATGCGGGAGTAGGACATGCTGTCGAATATCCCGGTGATTCCTTCATCCGTTTGCCACCTTTCGAGAGCCTGCGGGAGGCTCATGTTCATGTTTATCCCGTAGCTGTCATCGTCGGGTCGGGTCACGGGCTTCCATTCCTCCACCAGTGGAGCCATGACATTCACAGCATGCCCCATATCAGGTCGCTGGTTCGGCTCGCGAGCGGTGCAATGGCCAGCTAGCTCGGCTACCTTGTATATGCCATCCATCGTGTCATCGTCGAGGTGAGAAAGAGTCGGGTCCAGAGCCTTGGGAATGTCCTCATTTTTGACCCTGCGGAACCACGCGACCAGGTGGGTCATTTCGTCCGGTAACGAGTCGTCTAGTGCTTTCCTCCCTGTGAGTAGCTCCATCAACACGACTCCAAAGGCATACACATCTACCTTCGTCGTTACTCTTCCGGTAGCTGTAAAATACAAAGGAAGAAAAGAAGTCATTGTTCGGGATAAGTCATCGTCCTTAACTGTTAATAGTGGCAAGAGTCCAGCTTACTAGCATATTCCGGAGCAAGATATCCGAAGGTTCCCGCCAAACGCGTCTCCAACGAGTTCTTCCCTTCCGGGGCAAGCTTCACCAACCCAAAGTCCGCGACCTTCGCCCTTAGATCATCCCCAAGGAGAATGTTGGATGGCTTGAGGTCCCTGTGGATGAAACTCTGCTGAGCCAAGCTGTGAAGGTATTCGACTCCTCGGGCGACATCCAAGGCGATCGTGATCCTTTGCTTCCAAGAAAGAGGCTGATACCCCAACTCCTCCCACTCAAATAGCCGTTGCGTCAGAGACCCCTGCGGCATATACTCATACACTAGCATCCTCTCATTGCCATTAACGCAATACCCTAACAGAGCGACCAGATGCCTGTGTCTGACTCTAGTGAGGACATTGATCTCGGCTTGGAACTCGGTCATTCCTTTGTTACCCATGAGCGAACACTCCATCCTCTTGACAGCAATCCTAGTTCCATCTTCCATGATCCCTTTGTAGACCACGCCGAACCCGCCCCTGCCCACTTCATATTCTTCATTGAAATTGTCAGTTACCTCTTTGAGGACCTGGACGGGAATGACAATGTTCCCACCGTAATTTCCATTGTCGCTTCCTTCGCTAAGTATTTCATCAGTTATTCCGCCATACTGATTCATGCTACTTGGGAAGGCCCCATCATTCACCCGCCCTTGCTTCCCATGTTCATTAATTCTCGACCTCCCACGTTTCATGTTCCTTCGCTTAGAAAAGTAAAATTTATACAAGACGAACAGGATACCGCCGAGAAGCACCAGAACAGCGATGACCACACCTGCGACCAACCCCCCGGAAGCAGATCCGCCTGAACTAGAGCTTCCATCATCCAATACTTTACCAATAAACGGGTTGCCTGATGTAATCAGTGATACGGATGGAGGGAATGAGGGAACCAATCCGCTGAGATTGTTGTTGGACACGTCAAGGGTCTGAAGCTGCGGCAATGTGGTCAAGCTACTGGGAATGGATCCAGTAAGATCATTGTCGTTCAAGTATATGCTCTTCAGAGACGTGAGTTTGGCGAATGCAGGGGATATGGTGCCCGATAACCCCTGCTTTGATAAGGTTACGACAATAACATCCTTCTCCTGACAGGTAACATAAGTCCAGCCTGCACAGGCATCATTTCCAGTCCATGACTCAGCCAGGGTCAACGGGTAACCCAGGGCCGCCGCGATATCCAGCAGCATCGTGACTTGGCTATCACAGGGACCCGGCACGTCCCTACAGAAGCTATTTGAGTCTCCTAAAATGAGCTTGATATTACGAGGATTGCCAGGCATGGGCCCCTGCAGCTTATTGCTGTCCAGGTTCACGCTGACCAGAGAAGGAAGAGAAGTCAGGGTAGTCGGGACAACGCCAGTGAGTTCGTTATCCCTTAGCTGGATGTCAAAAAGGCTCTTGCAACCGGAGAGGTCAGGGATTGGGCCAGAGAACTTGTTCATATGCAACCAGACCTGCTGCAACTGAGTCATGCCGGCCAAGACATCGATACGGCCACCCATCCCTGTCAGCTGGTTATTGAGCCACAGGTTCTCGATCCCAGAGCCGTTGAAGGATGATGGAATTGCGCCGGAGATATTGTTATAAGAGAGTCGAAGACTCTGAAAGCTAGGCAACGAGCCAAGGAATTCGGGGATCGGCCCAAAGACATTGGAGCTGGCCGCTTGCAGGGTGACAAGGGCGGGGCTGTCAGCGAGGTCAGCTGGGACAAGCCAGGGAAGGAGGGTCGGATTGTTGGAAATACTTAGGTTTTGGAGGCCGGTGAGCCCCTTGAAGACGGATGTGGGTACCGAAGAGAATTTATTGTTGTCGAGGTTGATCTCCTGGAGGGAAACAAGGTTGGAGAGGTTAGGGACGGGGCCGGACAGGGCGTTCCTCTGGAGGTAAAGCGATCGCAGGGAGGTGAGGGAGGTGAAGTCGCGCGGGAGGGAGCCGGATAACGACTGCGAGGCGAGGGAGATAGTGGTGACACGATGGGAGGTGTCACAGGTGATGCCTTTCCACGTGCAGTAGGATGTCGAGGAGGACCAGCCGGAAGGAGGAGGGGTGAGGGTGGTTAGGAATTCGGCCATCGCGGCAGAGTCATCGGCCGCCACGATGGCCGTGAGGCATGAAGTTACGAGGAGGATGGGGAGGAGTTGGGAGGGCGGCATTGCCGGTCGTGGCCTCGGGTGGATAGGGGGCCGATGGAGATGGAAATGGCAAAAGGAGGAAGGAGAAAAGGGATGGCGGTTTTTGTGGTTATGGGGTTGGAAAAACAGAGACAAACACAGAGGGAGCGGTTAATTGTTTTCATTGGTCTTAATTTTTTTTATTTAGCAAAAAAAAAAGAATTGATTACCCCACAAACAAGCTTTGATTATAATATGACTGCTTTATATTAAATTTAGATAAAACTTCCAGCCTCGTAATTAACCCTATTATAGAAAATAAGAGCCTCTGTACATAAGTATAAATTTCTCGAACCGACTTATTTCCCAAGGCCGCTTAGACTTATACATTGAAATGTGAACTCTTATGTTTTTTTTTTCAAGTAGGCCTTAAAGTTTGCTCCTTCAAACGAAGATAACTCGAAGTGCTCATGAAGGACACCAATCCAAGGGGTATTGGTGAACACGTTCGACGAGTTAGAGGAAGCCATTTAAGGCCATCAATAAGTAGACCATGGTCGCTTCAATCAGCATTCACGGGAGGCAACGACATGTCTGATCCATCCCATAGCTCAAATGAGTGTGTTCGGCGGCTAACCACGAAACCGGAAGCATGTCTGTCCTTCGGAAGGAGCAAATGGAGGAGATGGCACGAGCATCTCCGTTACTGCAGGCCACGAGGAAGGACGAAGGAGCTGCGGCAGCACAAGAAGAGGAGGCAGATCAGGTGAGCGAGAGCTGATTGATGGGGGGAGGAATTACATGAAACCAAGTGACATTTATATATAGATAGATGTCGGTGTATGAGAGGGCGGCGGACTATTATTGGGACAATCTTCTTTTTCCAGAATCTGAATCCCATGTTACACTAATATCAAATTGATAAAAAGTCAGTCTATTTCTAACCCAATCATTTTTTTTTACAACTTTTGAATTAAATAAAAGAAGAGCCTAATTCTAAAACCCTAATGGATTATGTTTCCATTCCTTGGGAATATCTATGACACAATCCAGACATGTAAGAGAGTGTCGGGAGGAGGGGGGGGAATAGTTCAGTTATGAAACGGAAAAAGGGAATCCCACCAACCCCGAAGTCTTGGAAACTCTTGCTGTCTTGTCTCACGTTCGTCTCTCTCCATAGTACAAACCGGGGGGCGGCTGTCCATCTGTTTGGTTTCATACGGAAAACTCTTATCCAATAATTAAACCTTTTCTCTCTTTAAATTAAAAGCTTTCTTTTCCTTACTCTCAATATCAAACGTGGCCTTAATTCTTTTTCTTCCTCTACTTCTTCCCCGCTTCTTCTTACCACCCTCTCATTCCCCTATTTTCCCACTTCGCCTCTTTCTTCCTATCGCCAGTTTGGGTTCGCGTGGACGTGGTGTGCTTTTCTTTGTTCTTTAGTTTCAAGTTCGAGTCTTGATGGTTTCTGGGTTGTGGGCTTTTGATCTGTGCGTTGCTTCTGCTTGGCTTGGCTGTGATGATTTTTTCTTGTTTTTCCAGCACTGGCTGTAGCTCGATGAGTTCAGGGTTTCTTGAAGCTTTGTGCTTGATTGTTTTGGGGCCCCGATGTTGATACTTCCAGATGGGTGGAATCGAATGTGTGATGGGGCCTTCTTTTTGCAAAGAAGGCCGTTGAATCTGACCTGTTGAATCGGTAAGTCTACTCTTTTGTTGAATTCGAATCTTGCCCGCAGTCAGAGCATTGTTATGAAGTAGAACTAGGATTAGTTGATTAGTTCCTCCCGACAAAACAGCCTAGAGTTTTAATTGATATTTTTCTTGTCGTGTTTGGTTGATTCAGAAGTAACTGCTCTTGTTCTTTTTGTTGGTGTTGGGTTTTTAGTATGTTACTTTTGCTGCACATCTCTGATTGACCATTTCTAAAGCAGGGTATTCCTCCTGCACTCATGAATTGTGAAAAGAGCGTGAGGTATCCTTCTTTTCTCCGGTGAGCCTTTATCTTGTTGATTTGAGGGAGATTGTGCTGCACTAGGAAGGTGCAATTTCTACACTGGTCTCGACAGAGTCGTTTTCATTTATAGTCTTTCACGATTCCTTTTAGGTTTTCATAGTTTTGTTCAGTCGGATAATGTCAATACAAACAACACGCTCGCTGTATTCTTGGATAAACCATTCATGCTCCGGGCCACACACAAAAATCGCATCCGCTTCATACTTGGAGAAAGCGCCTTTTATCCAGGTCACGAATTGCTTGGAGCTCTGTGGATTACTTCTGATTTCTTGCTCACAATGAGGCTCCCCGGCCGTGGTCCCGGATACAGTTTTCGCCCTACCGATGAGGAATTAATCAGGTATTACCTCAAGAGAAAGGTGACAGGAAGACAATTCTGTATTGACGGCATACAGGAGAGGGATGTATACAGTTTGGATCCTCGAGATCTTAAAGGTAGATATGACTTTTTTTGAAGCTCTTTGACTTGTATTTGAATTTCTCTCTTCTGAAGGTGTTAGTGTAAAAACGAGATGATCCATTTTTTCAGGTCAAGAGGGTGTGAAGCGTAAATGGTACTTTTTCAGCCCTAGAGAAAGGAAGTATTCGAAGGGGAATCGATCGAACAGATCAACTAAACAAGGGTCTTGGAGTAAGACAGGGAACGATCGGCTAGTGTCCTCTGAAGACATGAAAGTGGGCATCATAAAGAGCTTGGTTTTTTATGAGAAACCAAAACGGCGTACAAACTGGGTGATGCATGAATACAGGCTGCATGATGAATATCTCAAGAAGATTGGCTTGAAAGAGGTACTTCGATTCTTCTCTAAACTTCTTGTGGTCGTCTCATTTGCTGCGTGTTTGACAAAGCAAATGTATATGTCACATTCTTTTAGTGGACGGAATTTTGTTGATAGAATATGTTCCTAGTGCTTTCAGTTGCAGTGTTTGGAATGCTTGACTTCAGGCCTTGATCGCGATGAATTCATATTGACAACCTTACTTGGATGGCAGTAGGGTGAAATGCAGCCAGAATTCTAATACTGTAGCTGTTATTTTATCTCTTGTGCAATCCTACAACTACGAGATTTAGAAGAAGCTATCATTGCTTTAAGGTTCATTTATATGACTAAGAATCCTTTGAAACTGAGTAGTTGGACTTTTGGATTGATTGTGCCCTGAGGCGGTTGTCATGAGTAACGGAAGATGACTAGAATAAACCATGGGTGACAAAATACCTGCTTGTGTATACAAGCAGGGCATCTATACTTTCTTTCTTGATGTATTGTCCTTGTGAACATCAGGATGCGTTTGTACTCTGTGTGATCTTTGAGAAAGATGGCCTTGGCCCAAAAAATGGTGCTCAATATGGATCTCCTTATAGAGAAGAAGACTGGGATGATGCCAATGAAGAGCCAAACATTTGTGAAGGAAATACCCAAGGAGTTGGTGCATTGTCCCAAGTTTGTGATTCTAATGATAGAGGAAAAAGTACTGTCCGTAATGAGTTTCACTTGGCAGATAGATTCTGTGTGGGATCTTCATCAAGGACTTCCCCATCTGGCATCAACCAATCTGCTAACCATGGGTTTCAATCAACTCCTGTCCTAGGGACTCAGACTCTGCCTGTGAAGTCTCAATTGCCATTAACCAACCAACTCCGATCCGCATCACTTGGAAATGAACAGGGGCAGGTGCGCATCATCCTTTCCTGCTTTCTTTCAAATTTTTCGTTCCACTTCCTAGGTTGTCAGATAATGTTGCTAGAATTGGTGGTGGTTATAGGATAGTTGATAGTGTGAAGTTTGTCTTTCTAGGTGAGGAATCTTGGTTGCTTCTGTTCACTTCATGATGAATTTTTATTGTTCAGGATATTGGTGCTGACCAGAATGTTGATTGTGATCCCGCTATTCCAAACATCAAGAATAATATTTGTGGGAGCTTGGATAACTTTGTCAGTTTGGATGATTTCGGTGATTCGGGGGTCAATGCTTTTGATAACGATTCCCTGGCAAATCGAGCTATTCTACCAGATGACTCCAGGGAGATGGACGATGGCCTGGAGGTGGACGATTGTCGGGATGTCTCTGATTCATTTGGTCTTGTAATCCCAGTTGGCACACTTAATACAACCTTTGTTGGTCAGCGAAATTCGAGTGTTGTGGCTTCAGATATTACTCCTTCTTGGAACATGCATCATCATGAGGCTGCTCCGATGGACCATTTTATCAGCGGTACTCAGGCTGATTCAGGTGGGTTCATATCCGGTAATCCCAGCAGTTCGGCACTACATGGAGCCTCTATGGATCAGCATTCTCTAGTTTCCGAAGGTTCCATGGGGTTCAACTGTCAGGGTTATGGAGGATCTGGACTTTCTTGGCAGTTTTTTTATGGGATCTGTGGCCAGGACTTTGGAGATGATGTGCCACATTTCAATCAGCATGAACTTGGTTTATGGCCGGATGGTTTTGGTGGCCAGGGTTTCGGAGATCAATGTCTTCAGTTTGCTCCGGAGACTGATGGGTTCGTTAGTCAGAGTTTGAGAGAAAATGTTACCCCCTTACACGGTCCTCAGTTTGATGAGGACTCAGCCTGGCTCGGCCCGGATTCTGTACAGAATGTACGGTACTCGAATCAACAACCTCAGACTGCTGACGAGTCAATTTGTCTCCATGGCCAGGTGGTGAACTAGCTCTTTATGATTCCCATTTAGTTCGATCAACTACAAATTCTAACTGACAGTTGGATTATTAGGTTTTGATCTTCGGCTTAATCTATGTGTCTTGACTTTTTGCATTGTTTGTTTCTGTTTACAGGCGAGTATGAATGGACAAATGGATCATCGGTTCGCTGGCAACGAAGCTCCATGATCTCCCCAACGTTCTTGATGTGGTTATATGATATAACTGCCTTTGGAAAGATTGGCGCACTGAAGACACGTCAAATGGATCGGATCAGAGTTCTCGATTGTTGTTTTTTTTTTGTTGCTCGCCTGGTATTCGGAGCTTCACCCGGACTTATTCGGACTCGATATGTCATTAAGCGAATCTAAACTACTTACTACTTAGACCAATTTCATGTTTGCGTATGGATTGATAGTTGGGACCTTGTTTCCTGTCTATGCCTGTTGCATGAGGATACCGTGTTGTCTATTCTTGTTCCCTGTCGATGTGGCACTTGAGGTCTGGGATATTGTCCCCATGAACATGGCCGAATACTGTGGAACGAGGGAGTGTGGCAGGCTGGGACTGCTGCTCTTGCAACATGAGGCTGCATACAGTTTCTCGTTCCTTCCTCCATCTCTATACCCATCAACGAATTCATAATATGACATATACAAGAAGACGAGGAAAACGAGTCGGGATCCATAGGTTTATGATCTGCACACTCGAATTGGCGCCGAAAAGGTATCCCTTGGCTCTCTACAAATTCCCCCAGCATACTCGTCGGCATAGAATCCCTCCTCGCCCTTCTTGGCAGCCACACACTGCCATCTTTCCCAGCCCTTGAACTAACATCAACAACTAAACCTCAGGAAAAGAAAGATTAAATCTTCAAGACAAACTGTAGCCATGTCCAGATTATGATTTCTGAGAACGACGAGCATGTAAAGTGCCTGTAAAGAGTCACACGCGGTGCAAAAGATCAGACAAGACACGAATTCAGGCGAACCGCAACTGATTGGCACCAAGCGTCCTCGACTCATCCCCAATAGACGATTTGTGATCCATCACCCTGACCACCACACAAAACACCTCTGCAATAAAAAATAAAACTACGACCGGTCTCCTGAATTCAAAATTCGACGCGTTTAACACCAGAACCCCGGGGATGGTGGTGGGCTGGTAAATCACGGGAAGTAACATGTCGCAAGGCTCCCTCAGTGGCTGCCTCTAGCTTCCTATGGCAGGACCTCGCAAGAGGGGCTGCAGAGGAAGTAGAATTAGGAGATCACGGCCTGACGATTAGTAAGCATGTTCGCTTCCGAGGTGAAACATAGTCTGTGGAAGAGCTATGAACTCAACATGACACGACACCTTCACAAGCAAAGTTGTTCTTTCGTTAAAACAAACAACAAAGATTTCAATGGCAATTTTTCCCGATCAAAAGTAAAGAGGATCATTTCCTCGTTAACATTCTTAGATTTGTCCAAAAATTTAACGTTGGATTCAGTTGATGTTGCCCAAAGTGGATTGGAGTGGACACTTCCTCGCCATGACTATGTAGCAGGGGCCAAAAGTAGTCAGTTTAACACAATATTTAATTAAGTTATAAAGCCGGGATTAGTTAATGGGGGATTGGGGGGCGGGGGGTGGTTGGCATTTCCGGACATTTTCCATGAAGCGAAGAAGAAGCCGTGTGGAGTGCGTGTTGTGTTTTGTAGGGATTTTGTTGGTCTTTGGTCTCTCTCTCTCTTTTATGCCTTGTGTAAGAAGGCATCAATCCCCTCCTCCCCCAACACTTCTGCCGGCCCTTCTCTCCGTCTTTCTCCCTCGAAATTAAAAGGACACCTCCCTTTCCTACACCACTACTCTTCTTCTTCTTCTTCTTCGCCGCCCCCCACTCCCAGTGGACTGCAAGGACTCTCCCACGAGAGTCATTTTACCGCCTTCACTTCCCTCCATTAGGGTATTCCCCTCTTTCTCCCACGTTGACTGACTTTCTTTCTTCCGACACCCCCTGCTTGGAATCAGGTGGAGTGGTTCTCCGTTGTGCTGTTTTGTGTTTAAAGTTCGGGTCTTGATTATTTTTGGGTTGTGGGTTTTCTTGGATTTCTGTTGCCTGCTTTGTTTTGTTATATTTAGCTTGATCGATGATTGATTGTCGTCCACTCTTTTGTGCATCGCCTCTGCTTGGCTTGGGTTTTTGGATTTTTGTTTTCCCAATACTAGTTATGGCTTGATGAGTACGGGGATCTAGTAGCCACTCCTTTGAGTTGAGTTTTTCTGCCTTCTGCTTTTGGGGCGTTGATGTTGGTATGTCCAGCTGGGTGGAGTTGAATGTGCGATGGGGTTTCTTTTGCAAAGAAGGCCCTTGAATCTGACCAGCTTGTCGGGTTTTGAATCTTACGTGTTGTTAGAACATCATTATGAAGTAGAATTAGGATTTGTTGATTGGTTACTCCCTAAGAAACAGCTTCTTTTGATTTGAAAATTGCTTTTCGTGTTTCGTCGATACAAGAGTAGTTGCTCTTGTTTTTGTTGTCGGTATTGGGTTTCTAATATGTTACCTCTGATGCATATCTCTGATTAACAATTTTTAAAGCAGGGTCTTCCTCGTGCACTCATGAATTGTGAAAAGAACGTGAGGAATACATGTTTTCTTCGGCGCACCATTATCTTCTTGCTTAGAGGGAGATTGCGCTGCACTGGGAAGATGTTATTTCGACACTGGACTTGACAAAAGCCCTTTTCTCTTCATAATCTTTCTGTATTCCTTTTAGGTTTCCATAGTTTTGTTCAACTTTTCATTATTTGTATGAGACATTGGATAATTTCGATACGAAAATTACGGTCACCTTATTCTTGGAGAAAACAATTCTTGTTCTGGGCCATGCTAAGATATCACACGCAGAACATACTCAGAACAAGCGCCTTTTAGCCGGGTCACACATTGGTCAGAGCTCTTCAGATTTCTTCTGAATTCTTGTTTGCAATGAGGTTCCCAGGTCATGGTCCAGGATACAGATTTCACCCTACCGATGTGGAACTAACCATGTATTACCTTAAGAAAAAGGTGATGAGAAGAAAATTCTTTCACGATGGCATACAGGAGAGAGATGTATACAATTTGGATCCTCGTGATCTTAAAGGTAGATATGCCAGTGTTTGAAGCTCTTTGACTTGTCTTTGAATTTCCCTTTTGGGAAGATGTTTGTGTAAAAAACAAGATGACTGTCTATTTTTCAGGTCAAGAGCATGGTAAGGGAGATCTTAAATGGTACTTTTTCTGCCCTAGAGAAAGGAAGTATTCGACAGGGAGAAGGACAAACAGATCCACAGAACTAGGGTTCTGGAAGACAACAGGGAATGACCGGTCAGTGCATTTCGAAGGCAAGATTGTGGGCACGATAAAGAGCTTGATTTTTCACGAAAAAAACTCAAAGCAGCGTACAGACTGGGTGATGCACGAGTACAAGCTTCAGGATGAATATCTCAGGCAGCTTGGCTGGGAAGAGGTACTTAAGACTCTTCTCTAAACTTGTTGCGGTCATTTCATTTGTTGCGTGTTTGAAAAGTAAGTTTTTTTGCCTCATCTTTTATCCGGATGGATTTTTGATAAACTCGAGTGGATGTAGGGTGAAATGCAATGATTAATTGTATGAAAATTTTGGCTTCTGCTTTTGTATCTCTTATGCCATTGCAATGTTTGTTACTAAAACTGGTAATTACTGCATCCTACGGCTACAAGATCTAGAAATAAGCTATCATTACTTTAAGGTTCATTTATATGACTAAAAATTCTTTGAAATTTTATAATTTCTAAATTACTGACATTTTTGTCATTGAGTAGTTGTTATTTTCGATTGATTGTGCTCTGAGTAGTTGTCGTGGGAAATAGAAGATGAATAGAATAAATCACGAGTAACTAGACAGCTAATGTATTCTAGTAGGGCATCAAAACTTTCTTGCTTGATGAATGATCCTTGTTAACTTCAGGATGAATTCGTACTCTGTGTGATTTTTGAGAAAGAGGGTCCTGGCCCAAGAAATGGTGCTCAATACGGAGCTCCTTTTAGAGAAGAAGACTGGGATGATGTCAATGAAGAGCCAAACAATTGTGAAGAAAATGCCCTAGGAGTCGACTCAATGTTACAAGTTCATGATCCTACTGATAAAGTAAAAAGTACTGACCTTAATGAGTCCAACTGGTCAGGTAGATACTGTGTGGGATCTTCATCAAGGACTTTCCCATTTGATATTGACCAATCTGTTAATCATGCGTTTCCACCAACTCCTCTCTTACGAATACTGCCAGTGGATACTCAACTGCCATTAACTGATGAAGGCAGCATTTCCTTTCATGAAATCCCATCAGTTTCACTTGGACATGAACAAGGGCTGGTACGTGCCATCCTTTCCTGCTTTCTTTCTGATTTTTCTCGCACTTCGTAGGTTGTCAGAAAATGTTGCTATAATGGGCGGTTGTTATATTGTAATTGATATTGTTAGGTGAGTAATCTGATTTCTTCTGTAAACTTCTTGATGAACTCTTTGTAGTTACTTATCCGAAGATAATTTTGTTGTTCAGAACATTGGTGTTGACCAGGGTGTTAGTTCTGAACTCGCTATTCCAGACATCGAGAAGAAAGTTTGTGAGGTTTTGGTTGACCTTGTCAGTTTGGATGATATCTGTGATTCTGGGGTCAATGCTTTTGATAACGATTCCCTTGCAAATCAGAATATTCTACCTGATGACTTCATGGAGGTGGACGATTGTCCGGATGGCTCTGATTCATTTGAGGGTCTCCATGACCCTGCTGTTCCAAAGCAACCTACTTCTTTTGGTGCTGTAATCCCAAATGGCATACTTACTCCAACCTTTATTGGTGAACAGAATTTGAGTGTTGGGGTTTCAGATATTATTCCTTCATGGAACAGGCATCATTGTGAGCCAGCAGCTCCGACAGACCATTTTACCAACGGTACTCAGACCATGGGTTTCAATGGTCAGAGTTGCGTAGGATATGAAACCCTTTGGGAGCATGATCAGTTTTCTGATGGTCTTTGTTTTCTGGACTTTGGAGATGATGTGTCAAATTTCAATCAGGATAATCAACTTAATGCAGGGCCGCTTGGGTTCGGTGGCCAGGGTTTTGGGGAGAATCTACTGGGCATGAGTCCAAATCTTCAGTTTTCTCAGGACACTGATGGGTTCGTTAGTCAGAGTTTGAGAGGAAATGTTCCCCCCTTGCACGGTCCTCAGTTTGCTGAAGACTCAGCCTGGCATGGCCCGGGTTCTGTGCAGAATGTCATATACTTGAATCAGCGACCTCAGACTGCTGGTGGGTCAATTTGGCTCCGCGGCCAGGAGGTGAGCTGGCTTTTTATGTCTCCCATTTTTTTTTGTTAATGTACAATCTAGTTGACATTTGTAACATGAGGTTTTGATCTGGAGCATAATCTAAGTGTCTTAACTGTCTGCAAACAATGTTTCTGTTTACAGTCGACTATGAACGGACAAATGGATAATGGTTTTGCTGCCAATGGCGCTGCGGCACCTTTTGAGAATGTGCTACCGCCGCAGTCAATGCCCAGAGGTAGCACCCATGATCCCTCATGATTGTGACCTCCTCAAACTCTCAACCCAGAAGATTTCTTGGATGATATCTTTGTTGAGAAGGGATTCCTCTTTGAATAGTATGTACTGTAACTGGTATTCTCGGGAGCCCCTACTTTGTTGAAATCTTTCAGTTCTCTCGTGCATATCTTCTCATGGTATTGAACCCGTGCTTCCATCCGGGATACGAAGACCTGGGTCCAGTTATATGTTTGGTGAAGCGATTTGGGCTCCTGCGTGTTGTTCGGACTATGTTGTACTGCTAGACGTTCTTGATGTGGTTATAGAATATGCTTGTCGCTGGACAAACATGTTCCTTTCCTTTTCATGCAGGTTGTCTTTATGTTTTCTTTTCTGTTAAGTATGCTGGACAATGGTGAAGAGATAATTGTCTCAATAGGGTAAGGCCGTTTTTTTCCAGGAAAATTCGAATTAGAAGTGTTATTTGACTAATTTTAAAAATTAAATTCCTACCTCTTTTCTCTCAACCCGCGCACAATCACCGACAACTGACTCGCAGAGCCTCTATGCTCATGGAGTAGGCCTGTAAATGGCCGCCTCCTGCAGCACGGCCACGCGCCGCAAAAAGATGAACATTCCAACCCAAGGAGGGCAGTGGTTTTAACAAGATACGAACCCTGGCGAGCCGCAACTGACCGGCACCGAGCGTCCTTGGCTCCTCCTCGATCGACGATTTCCGATCCATCGTCACCCTTCGTTGGCGAACCGGAACGGGAATTGGAGGGCACAGATGTCGGAATGGAATCACGTGGCGAGATCTCGAGCCGGGGGATGTAGTTTTTCGAAGCTTCTTGAGAGCCGTCGGAGGATTCGGAGGGACCACTGAACTGGGGACTGGCCCATGCTAATTAATGGGCCGAAAATGAACCCAAGAATCCATAATTGGAAAGGACGAAGGAAAAGCCGGCAAAAAGAGAGAATCTAGGGAGTTTCCACTTGGCTTAGGGGGATGGAGATTAGTACAATGTTTAACACTACTATCGATGTTAAAAGTGTTGTTAAGATAAAGATTTAGGAATTGCGGACAACGGTTTTAGGATTCGAAGAAACCGATGAAATAACTCTTCTTTCTTTCATTTTTTTTTTAATTTCTTTCTTGGAAAGAAAAACTCCGGCAAAGTTCTCTGTCAGCTGCTCCCAGACCCAACAGACAGTCTTGTCAGACTCCCTCTCTCCCAACTCTTCTCGGACACAGACAAAACTAACTTACCGAACTAAACTCCAAAGTAAACCACCAATTACAACTATCAACGGCATCCCCAGACCACGATTCCTTCCCCCCCCCCCCCTTTCCCTCTCGACCCACACCCACGGAAGCCCCTTCCTTTCGTCACACCCAATTCCCCAGTTCTCACCCACACCCCCGACTACAATCCAATACATTCCCCAGATTCATGACCTTTTTCTTGTTTTTGTTCTGTTTTGTTTTTCTTACCATTAGATTGTAATCGACCCCAGGGACCATCCATGGTGCGGCGGAGGTCGAAGCATCGCCAGAGGTCCTCCCCAGCCGCCGCCTCTTCTTGGTGCTGCTCCTTCACCCCTCCCCCTTCCAGCCCCGAGCCCATCCCTCGCGCCTCCTCGATGAAGAAACAGCCCGTGATCGCTAAACCCCCACGTCACTCCTCCTCGTCCTCTGCTGCTGCTGTTGCTGCGGACGCGACTGCATCCCCTGCCAGCGCCAAGTCCGGCGGTGGCGGACCTGGCCTCGTCGGCCGTATCCTTTCCCCGGGCCGTGTCTCCCCAATCGACCACAACCCGGGTCCCAAATCGGGCCGTGATATGTGCACTGCACCACAGCGTGACATTGTTCCTGGAAGCCCCAGTGGAGGCGGGGGACTGGGAGCGGAGAGCGGGGTAGCCAGCGGCGGGTGTGATGTGAGGCTGAGCCTGCGGGGGAGAAAAGGTGGGAGCTTGACGTTGGAGGTGGACTCGAGAGTTCTGGGGGCGAATTCTGAGGTTTTCGTGACGGTCATCGAGGAGCACATGAAGGGGGTTTCTTCGTCGGATGGTTCGAAAAGGGTTTGCGGGATAGAGGCTGGGGAGGTGGAGAATCTGGGGGTGTTTAGGGAGACTATTGAGCTGATGTTTGAGGAGGACATCGAGAAGAAGCTTGTTAACATTGGCGTCTTCAGATGTATTGACATGCTCGAGGTTGGTGGATCCGATTGTGGCCATTGGTTTCCCTTTTGTCAAGTACTTCATTTGCCGGTGAAGAAGCTTAGTTGCCTCTGTTGTCTTATCTTACACTGGCTTGTGTTGGTGGAAAATTCATCCATATGATTAATTGCAAGCCCCAGAAAGTGTCACGGAATTGTTTCTAACTTTGAGCCTCAGTCTCGAGTTGGGCGACAAGGAAAGTGCCATATTTTCGGTTGTTGGTGGATAGATGGATGGATGTTGTGCTTGTTGTTGCCGAGTGTTTCTATTCATAGGGAGAGTTATCTTTGGGACGCTACTTGATTGATCTACTTTTCAACTTAGTTGCAAATTGATAGAAACTTCTGTTGGATCACGGAAAGAGTGTCCCGGTTATCAAAAATCTAATCCTGCGAGCTTTTCTCTGGGTTTTGGCGTCATTTCCGGTTAATGTTTTACCTCCAGGAGACAAGTAATCAGTTTTCCTCCGTTTAGTTTTAGCTTGTGGTTCGAGGGGAGAATCTATGCAGCTTTCACTTCAGTATCAAGATTGGCGGGATTGGCCTCAATGAGTTAGTTCTTGAGTTTGTATTATCTGATTACTGTGGACCTATGTTGTAAATAGCTAAAACAGGTATCAGATGATTTAGTGGTTCGCGCTAGTTGGTTTGAATCTCTACTGTTGTCCGGTTTTGTCTCCGTGAGTTTGGTGTTGCCCTGATGGTTTTTTCTCTTGCTGTTTACAGGTAGCAGCCAGTATCAAGTTCAATCGAGGGATACTCTCATGTTTGAGATACTTGGAGGCAGTTCCCTGGACAGAGGAGGAGGAAGAGAAGTTGAGGAGCTTGTTTACTAGATTCGATTTTGATAACACAACCGCCCGAGACATCTTGTCTAGACTATACACGCTCGAATCTCCACGACCTGAAGTAAACTTGGCGAGGCAACTTGTTGCTTCAATCACAGAATGCTCGTCTGCTAATGCGAGGAACGAGCTGAAGTCGTTGGTGAAGGGCCTCCTCTTCAGGAGTTCGGTCTATGAGAAGGACCATGCTAATCTAACCAAGGATGATCTCTATGACATTTGCATAGCATGTATCGATGAACTAATCAGCCTTTTTGAAGAGGCTAATGGCGACAGCAGTCCCCGAGGCAAATCGCCAAAGGATGAGGCGAATAGGCCACTAATCGAAAGGATCTCCAGACAAGTTGACAATATTAACTGGGTGCTCGAGATCCTGTTCGATTGGCGAATGGCTGAAGAGTTCGTCGACATATGGTCTGCTCAGAATCGACTCCTGGAACTGCACCAGACTGCATCACCGATGCTGAGGTACGAACTAAGCAGGGTTTCAGCCAATCTCTACATCGCAATGGGGACAAGGAGACTCCACTGCGATGCAGAAGCTCGATTGGGGATCTTCAAGTCATGGTTCAGGCCCATGCTCCTAGATTTCGGGTGGCTGCAGAGGTGCCGCAAAGGGCTGGAGACGAAGGTGCTCGAGGAAGCCATGGGGCAAACTCTGCTGACACTACCTTCGAAGCAGCAATACGTGCACTTCATGGAATGGTTCAGGTCATTCTCCAAGCACGGATCTGAGGGCCCCAACCTCAGCAAACCATTCCAGATATGGTGGCGCCGGTCGTTCCATAGAGGGTCCGAAACTGACGTGGTCGAAACTCGTTGAGCAGCAAAGCGATTCGTGGGGATGGACTTATTTGCAGCAACTCTTCCTCTTCATTGGTGCCATTGTCACCCTCGGCATGCTGTTTGCATTCTTAAGTCTCGCAGAATCCTGGGTGTGATGTTTCTTGTGGGAACGGATGAGGGCTAGTGTATCCCTTGATTTTGATTTCGATGGTGATGATGAAGTGGGAAATATAGTGGGGGTTATTTTATTTAGAGAGGAGAAATGATGGTGGTGGTGGTGGTGGTGCTTGGGTTGAGGAAAGGTCATTGCTTTGCCCGCGGTGGTAGGTGTTTAGAAGAAGAAGGTGAGGGGGCAGCTGAATTTTTCTTTTAACTTTTTATGAACTTGCTGTTTGAGCTGAGTTCATGGTGTTTTTTCACATACTCATGAATTCACTAAGCAAGTTCTAAATTTGTCCTGTGAACTCGCTATTAAGAATTTACTGAAAAAGTTTTAAATTTTTCTTGTTAACTCGCTAGTACTAACAGCGAGTTCAAGACGATATTTGATGAATTTTGAAACATTTTGCGGTAAACTGCAAATTTTTTTGCAAACTACCGGTATTTTGGGACAAGGCTCGGCCTCTCTCATTGAAAAGGGTTTGTCTAGCTTGCAGGCAATGTTCATGGAAAGTCTAATATGGTGAGCTGAACTGTGGTTGAACTGCTATGTCTTGTTTTTAATGATTCACGTGCCTTAGAAGATTTGTGTTGTTGAAGAATAACCACTGATTAACCGGCTATCCATGGATGTCTTGGAAGGTATCTTGTGATGGGAACACACAACAAGGGAGCATCTACTGTCTCCAAAATCGTGGCTGCTCCCTGTGGACACTCTTCTTAAATCGGCCGTTTTGTGTGAATGACAGACAGAAAAAGAGCAGCCTTGATGCCAATGGATACTGTAAAGGATGAGATCCTGCAGCCACTGTCTCATCGGCTGCCAGGGCTTCCCAATTTATGTAGTCAGAGTTTGATAGAATCACTGTGATTGTACATGCTTAGTATTGAACTGCAGGTCACTAAGACCTTCAATCCTTGTAATTAAATCCAGGTTTGACTCTATCTATATGTCATTCTAGACCCAACCCACTACGACAGCTTCCAAACAAAAATCGGCACTGTTCTTTAAAGGAATGTTCCTCTGTCCGCAAATAATTTGTAAAATAAGTCAGTTGAATTCATAATTTTTCAACTAAGTTAGAAATTCCAAATCTCATGTAACAAATTGTTCTTTAATCATGGCAAAATATTTCGGGCTCTTACATTGTTCGAGCCCACCAAAAGCTCGGAACTTAAAGGGCCCAATGATTTCATGGGCAACGAATGATTCCTAGGGCTTGCTGTAACTCCCCCAAGTCTTTCTCCGACAAATTGACAATGAAACCAACGATTTAACGAATTCCCAACTTTCCCTCTTCCCCCACGCCGCAAAAACCATCGCCCAACTTTCTCGGTGGCAGCAAGCTCCAAGTCCCAAATCCGGCCATTTCAGCAATCCACAGGTAGCCTTCCCAGGAACCGTTTCTGGGTATGAAGGAATCCTGTTTATTTTTACTCGGTTTGTCGAAATAGTAGTAAAGGCGTCACCTTTAATCGAATTGAATAATTTTTTTTTGACAAGTAATCGAATTGAATAGCTTATGACGCTTTTGGTTTTTTCCCCTGCTTGTAGGACGAAGAGCTTTTATCATTTTTTTTCTGGAGAGCTTGTTGATGGAGTAGCAAACTTTCTTAGTTTAGGAATTGATCTCGTGAGGTTACAGGGCTTGTTGATAGACTCATCTATACTTGTCATCACAGGTTGAGCGTATTCTGAAGGCCATGTGATTGATCTTTGAGTCGCTTTGGAAGTGGTCATTGGACACGGTGCAGAACATATGGAGATAGTGGACTCTATAAATGATATCCCAGTGCAAGATCCACCAGGAGAGGAATTCTCCTCCACTGATCTTTTCTGGACCAAGTTTGGCACTTCCGAGCACCAAGATGAAGTAGCCCTAATACCCTATGCCCGGGTTGATGCTTTCATAATTGGAGAATGCACCAATGTCGAATGTCCCACAAGGTTCCACATAGAAAGGGGAAGAAGACGATCAAAGGGAAGCTTGAAAGAGTACAAGGATGATGAATATTTGGAGTATAAAATGTAAGTACAGCAAAGGGGCTGTGATTTTAACGGACTCATGCTGCATGATTTTTACAGCTTCTTATTTTTATTTTTATTTTTTTTTTTCATTTCTTTTACCAATTTGGCTTGAAGGTATTGGTGCTCCTTTGGTCCCGAGAACTATGGGGAGGGTGGCGATATATTGCCTAGCCGGAGATATCGTCTTAACACTCGAAACCGAGCTGCCAGACCTCAGTCCATGCGTGGGTGCACCTGTCATTTTGTGGTAAAGCGGTTGTATGCCCGACCATCTCTTTCGCTTCTTATTTACAACGATAGGCGGCATGTGAACAAGTCTGGCTTTGTCTGCCATGGGCCCCTTGACAAGGATGCTATTGGCCCTGGTGCCAAAAATATGCCATATATCTGCAATGAGATTCAACAGCAGACTATGTCGCTCATTTACCTAGGAATTCCTGAAGAAAATGTGCTTGAGAAGCATATCGAAGGGATCCAACGTTATTGTGGTTCAGATATGCAAGTAACTAGTCTGGCGTCACGATATGTCCAAAAACTTGGGATGATCATCAAACGGTCTTCCCATGAACTGGATCTTGATGATCAAGCTAGCATAAGGATGTGGACAGAACGGAATAGGAAGTCTATATTCTTCTACCAAGATACCTCAGAAAAGGAAACTTTTATTTTAGGGATACAAACAGAGTGGCAGCTGCAGCAGATGATCCGATATGGACATGGCAGTCTCATGGCAGCAGACTCTACTTTTGGCATTAAGAGGCTAAAGGTAGATCAGCTTGCTAATGGATTTGTTTGGAGATATTTTTTGCGATATGGTAATTAACGTTAGTTCCTGTTGAATTGCAGTATCCGTTGTGCACGCTGCTTGTCTTTGATTCTAGGCAGCATGCACTTCCAGTTGCATGGGTGATTACACGCAGCTATTCAAAGTCAGACATGTCCAAGTGGATGAAGGCGCTGATTGGTAGAGCTCAAAGTGTTGAGGCAGGGTGGAAAATTAGTGGCTTTTTGATTGATGATGCAGCTGCTGAAATTGATTCAATCAGGCAAGCATTTTTCGCTTCCTTCTTTTTTCTTGTTTAGTTAATTTAGCTTCCCATTTGAAACCTAAATGTTTTCCTCTCTCAAAATTTCCAGGGATATATTTACCTGTCCCGTCCTATTTTCTCTTTGGCGGATCCGTCGCACATGGTTAAGGAACGTAGTCAAGAAGTGCTCTAACATCGTAATCCGGCGGGAGATTTTTAAAAGACTGGGTGAACTAGTTTACAGTATATGGGGAGCAGCAGAGACTTCAAATGAATTGGGGAAGTTTCTGGAGGATTTTGTGGACCAGACCGTGTTCATCGAATATTTCAAGGCTACTTGGGTGCCTAAGCTCGGTAGGCCTTATTTGAACCCTTCTTATTAAATCTTCCTTGTTGTGAATGTCACATTTCCTTTACAGGAAGTACGTAAACATTTTGGTGGAAATCATCCTGATTGTGGTTTAATATTAACAGAGATGTGGTTATCGACAATGAGATGTCTTCCTCTCGCCAGCCAGGAAGCTTCCAGTGCAATTGAAGCCTATCATGTCAAACTCAAAGCCAAGCTATTTGATGATTCCCATCTTGGTTCACTCCAAAGAGTCGATTGGTTGGTGCACAAATTGACAACGGAGCTTCATTCTAGCTATTGGCTCGACCGCTACGCCGATGAAAGTGATTCATTCCAGAATGTTAAGGAAGCTTACATCAATTCCACATCATGGCACCGTGCACTACAGATTCCCGATTCTGCGGTCTCGCTGGATGAGAAAGATCGCCTCTTTGCCAAGGTAAAGAGCCAGAAAGACAGTAGTATCACTCGTCTCATATGGAATCCGGGTTCAGAATTCGCATTTTGTGATTGCCCATGGTCGATGCAAGGAAACCTCTGTAAACATATCATCAAGGTCAACATGATTTGTGAATGTTATGAGAGTTATCGGCCATCTATGTCTGGCCAGTCTCTTAAAGAGATGCTGCTTGATATCTGGAGAAGGCCTACAGACGACTCGATGTCTCTAGACCTCTCGATGGCCTTGACATTCCAGATACTTAATCAGATGCAGAATCTGGTCGAGTTGAATGCTGCCGATGACATCAGCACGGTGGTTAACAAGTTGCCAGTAAACTGGGTGTCAAAGAAGGCCAGAACATCGACTGGCATACCGTCCTCTGTGGTCGACTTCCCTTCGAATTCTAGGAGCATTGCGAAGGTTGCCGTTTCTCAGAAGAAGATCCGCAAGAGGAGGAGATTATCCAGATTGGAATGGTACTAACCAAGCTGGCGGTTTAGCATGAGGGTTCTCGATGCAAGGAAATCATTGGCCAATTTCGACACCGGCCTGCTGTTGGAACCACAGGTAACCTGCAATGCCTCAGCTACTTCATTCAAAGTGCACCTAACAAGGAAGGGCAGGGGATCTGATGCAGTATCTCCAATATGTATCCTTTTGGTGCATCCCTCCATGGACATACATGGCCAGCGCACAATCCAGTAACTTAGGATTTATACTCCACCTTCCTTTTGCTTCTCCAAATACATTTCTGTAATTGACTTTAATTTCTTCAGTACTCCGGGTTAGACTTATTTCCATGTGTTACATACATTTTTGAGGTACATGTTACTTTGCTCTCACAATTCATTTTCATCTCATTCTATTACAGTTGAAGTTTGACTGGTGCTAATTATTTGTGCTGTAGTTGATGGGCAAAGTGAGCCTATGAGCATTCTGATCTGGTAGCACAGCAGTTCGTGCAATGTTGCTTTTGAACCGTGTGCTCATCTTCAACTCATTATCAGTACACACGCCCCAAAAAGGATAAACAGGAAGAATCAAACTGTTGATTTCTGGGTGGGTCCAGAACAACAGCACTCCACATGATTTGTAGTTTGTCCAAAACAAGAATAACTGGGTCTGAGGAGGGGACAAAGGATTTGCCAATAGGGAGTGAGGAAATCTCACCTTATCCACACGCCAACCACATCCTGGGGCTAAATCCCTCATCCCATTTCTTCCACATCATCCCCAGGTTAAAAGGTTGCACCACAAAACAAAACCCTTCCAACTATGAACAACAACTGAACAAGATTTCCCATTCCCATCCTTCTTTGCTCTGATTAATTCCTCGCAGAAGTTTTTGGCAATGGCTGCCATGAACTCTGGCGTGCTTGCATGCAGATACTCCATATCTGGAGCTGGATCATCTGATCTCAGCTCAAAGATTGGCTCTGTCCAATCAGTTACTTCTCCTCAGAAACTTCCTGTGATCAGGGCTCAGAAGGCTTCTACTGATAACAAGCCAGCTGAAGGAAGAAGAGCTGCACTTGCACTCCTCGCCGGTTCACTCTTCACAACTGCCGTGGCGTCTTCTGCCAACGCTGGCATCATCGAAGAGTACCTCGAGAAGAGCAAAGCCAACAAGGTGTTTGTCATTGTGATTTTGACTCTTCTTTTGTCTCTCCTGAAGTTTCTCTTGACATCATTAGTTGATGTTTTCTCCTTCGGCGATTTTAGGAGCTGAATGACAAGAAGAGGCTGGCCACGAGCGGAGCAAACTTTGCAAGAGCGTACACCGTCGAGTTTGGCACCTGCAAGTTCCCCGAGAACTTCACCGGTTGCCAAGATCTTGCCAAACAAAAGGTATGCAACAGGGAAAACCGCATTTTAACTCCTAGTAAGTTTATCAGCATGTATTGTCTTTGCTGTCACACATTCAATTCATCCTGGTTCCCTTTCTCATCCACTGCAACAGAAAGTGCCGTTCATCAGCGATGATTTGGAGTTGGAGTGCAAAGGAAAGGACAAGTACAAGTGTGGTTCAAACGTCTTCTGGAAGTGGTGAAAATGTGCAGTATTTGTTGACTTCCTATTTCTTGCAACCTGCGCAAGTGTATCTGATGATACATCTTCAGACACAACAAGCTCCTCTCTTCTCTCTAATGCTTCTTTCCTCGTTCATTTGAGGTATAAGCTGATGCAAACAGCTGAGAAGATGAATTGCCTTGTTTGTCCGACACATTATTTACCTCGAGCCATATTCCTGGAATATGTCCCATTTCTCACGCGGATCTTGGAAAAGCTGAATTCTTCGCTGGAGCTCCATGATCGCCCAAACCCTACGTCATAGACAGTCTAATAGAATCGTTGCTCTGCAACTCGGAGCACACTGATGGGGACACGGCGCTGGAAATCCAGAGATGTACTCACAATGCCACATTGCTGTCGGATATGAATCGAACAGACTGATGTTCCACAAGCAAATCCCTTTGAATGGCGAATCCTTTCCACCTTCTAATATCGGGACCTTCATAGAATTTATGCTGACCACATTGCCGATGCGAATACCCTCCACGGACGGAAATGCTTTGGGGTCCCATGCATCATCAGGATGGTCGTTGAGTCCCCGGCTGAACCTGACGTTATTTTTACCCTTTCCAAACCTGACGTTATCCCTTCGACATCACGCTTCCAATTCTGACACTTGAGCAGGTCGGAGTTGTGCCATAAATTCTCCTAATTACGATATTTGTGCTTGGACAAGCAGCTAGGCGGACTCTTTTGTCCTCTTACCTTATTTTGGAGATTTTGTATACGTGTGAGTTTAAATTCGGGAGTGTTCTGTAAAAATCCTATTAGGTGAGACTTGGTACATTATATAGTTTTAACAACCCAAATCTTTGCGCGAGCCTGCAAGGTCACGGAAATTACATTGGCGAGACAATTGCCTCCGAGTGAGTCGAGCTACAGCAGCTTCAGATATGATATTTGCAGTATGATTATGTTAGCAATTACTATTTGAATTTTGTACTATTGCCCGCAAATCCTACCATCATGAGATAATCAAGAGGTCCGCGTTGAAGGGTCACCTAGAGAGTTAAGTAAGACACTGCGTTCCTCCCGTTGCCACCAAAACCAATAATGTTGAGCTACAGCAGGTTAAGGTCTGATATTAACGATACGATTACATCAGAGATTACGATCCAAATTTTATACTATGGCTAAATTTGTAAGGCTTTCGTTTGGATCTTTGTTGAACATAACTTTCTGGGAAGGTCTTTGTCCGTCTGCAATAGAAAAAAAAAAGATTACTCAGACATCTTGGCAATAAACGATTAATTAAGCAGCTTGGAGGTTGTGCCGGCGCTTTCCAGGTTGTCTGAAGCAGGAACATTGGCTGAGACTGCAACATTAACACTAAATCACACAAGCATTTCCCGTTTTACAGCCAGCAAGGGGTAAAAATCTCAGCAAGCAAGGGCTAATTTTAATTATCCCTCTTAAAGAATTCATTCTGCTCTGATCCCCTGAGCCAGCGAAAAGATCGATAACAAGTGACCGTATTCATCGATAGGTGAATGGTAGTTCGATAGCTACTCACAGACTGTTGATGAGCGAAGCCATGAGAAGTTTCTTTTGTCCCATGGTTACTTGTCTTTCCCATGTATGTCCCCATCTTCGTGAATAGATTTGACCAGCAATCGGCACAAACGACGATTCCTAATTGCCTCCCTGCCGATGGGTGACAAGAAATTTGTGCTATATGTAGCTGTAGCACGATGAGTGTTGCTGCAGAGGAGGGAGTGGAGTAGAGAAGCAATGGATAGATCACCAGAGGAGATGAAGAACCTTGGCTTCATTGGAATATTCAAGGAATCCTTCAAGATAATTTGGAAGTACAAGGGGATCCTGAGTCTAATAACGATAGCGTCTATCCTCCCGCTAGCCGTCATCTTCTTGGCTGAGTACCATTACTCGTTGTATCTCGAACAAAAGCTTAGGAGGGACGAGCGCAAATTCTACGATGCCAGAAATGACTCCTCAGAGAAGCACCACCTCATGGACGAGCTCTCTTCAGTTCGAATCAAACTCTGTGTGCTCAATGTTGTGTATTATGTAGTCCTTCTGATGTTCTCCCTCGTTGCTACATCAGCGGTGGTTTACCTCGTGGCATGCGTCTACACGGGAAAAGCCGTGACATTCAAGAAAGTGACGAGCGTGATCCCCCGGGTGTGGAAGAGGCTTGCTTTGACGTTCTTCTGGGTATTCATCATCAACATTGTCTATCACCTGACGACTCTAGGAATGTACGTAACCTTGTTCGCCATCTTCGGGCGCTCTACAGCAATGTCACTCACGATCATCATTGCCGTCTTCATCTTGCATTTCGCGGGGTTCGTCTACTTATGCATAATCTGGTACCTGGGTAGCGTGATATCCGTGTTAGAGAAAAATTCGGGGATCAATGCGATGGCCAAGGCCCATGACTTGATAAAGGGTAAGGAAAAGGTCGTCTCATTCATCTTCATACTCCTGGGAGTAGTTTACTACGGTGTCTCCATCCCCTATGAAAAGCTCGTTGCACTTCATTGGAGTCCGGCGAGGGTAATCACCATCGGGTTGCCATGTTTGTTACTGCTGACGGGGCTATTCTTGGTCGGGCTAGTCGTCCAGTCAGTGATATACTTTGTCTGCAAGTCGCATCACTACGAGGAGATTGACAAGTCAGCCTTGTCGGAACATCTCGATGCCTTCCTTCCCGGGTACGTTCCACTCAAGGAGAGCAAGGATGCGCAACAGCAGCAAGTCTATGTTTAGGATCCCTTTGCAACTCTGTCTTGCTAGTAATGCATACATTTGAACCTTCACGTCTGGCTTAAGTCGGCCAGCAATCATGTCTTTGAATGACGCTTTTTTCATCTTCGTTGTAATCCCCTGCTGTCCCGGATTGTTTCGCCAAATAAACTTCAGGGCTTTTATTGATAAGTTCATAGAAATCCAAAGTTTAGCTCTGCTTTAACAAACTGAAGCTTTGTCAGGCTTTGCTTTTAGCAAGCAAACTGTCTCGTTTTCCTCGTGTAATGTACAGTGTGTTACTGCCGAACCTTCCGATAGCGAATCTGTCCAGCAGTTCTCGTCTAACTCCCAGATTTCAAAGAAAACACCGGCAGACATTAACTGATTCACAGGTTGTGGACTCCGAACCAATCAGCTCTATTCTAGTTGATGGCGAAAGGCTAAACGCTTCCTCATATGACATTAACTTTGGAATAACAGAAAAGGTCGGCCGAGAAATAACCGGACGTCACCAAAATGGGGTTGGTCGAAGTGGTAAGGTGCTTGTATTCGCTTAAGAAAGTATCGGGTTTGAAACATGTCATCATTCTAGTTGGGTGACCCATCCATCATAGCTAAATGTCCTACTTGAGTCGAGTCCTACTTGAGTCGAGTCCCGATTACTCGGGGCGAAGCTCGAACCGAGCGGAAAAAAAAAAGAAGAAATAACCGACGTCATTGTGTCCTGGTTCTACCTGTCCTTTTCGCATTAAGCTGGATATTCTTCTTACAAGCAGTAGAAGACAATAACCTAAGAATTGGGAGAAGGCGCAAAAATGTGTTTGGGCACAATAAATAACCTTATAGGCCCAAATTAGATGGGCCCGGCCCAATAAACGCTGGGCACCGCCGTCTGCTTTTCCATTTATCCCCTTGCTAGGGTTAGGGTTTTCTTTCTCTTCTACTTCCTGTATCAGCCGACGGCGGGAGTCTTGAAAACGGGACCTAGAAGCCATGGACGCCCAGGCAAGATCTCCCTCTCCGAATCTGTGCTTGTTCCCGTAGCTCGTCTCTTTTGTTCGAACGACTTGGTCTTTTGACGATAGCAGCCCCTTTCCATTTTTTTTTGTTGCAGACGGAGAAGGCATTCCTGAAGCAGCCCAAGGTTTTCCTCTGGTGAGTCCTTGATAACACTACGGTTGGTCGGGGCTTCATGTTACCGGGCGTTGAATCTTCGGTTTTGGTGCTTGGTGCCATTGGTATTGTCTGTCAGTGGCTTATACAATAGTCGGGGGGCCGGGACAGAGTTGGATTAGAGTGTTGGGTGTTTCGATGGTTGCTGTCGGTTGCCAATTTCATGATGTTGTAGTGTAGCCGTCGTGGAGAAGAATAAGCCATATGCATTTTATGTCGAGCTGTAGCCGCTGTTTTATTATGTCATGGCTGGTTATGGTCGTGGTTTTTAACGACAAGGCCCTGTACGAGACTGCCGATTGTGAAGATGCCTTATATGGTCCCAGAGCTGCTGCTGATGTTTCTGAGCTCTTTGCTTTCCTTTGGTTGTTCGAAAGAGATATGATGTTTAATCACTGTCCATTTCTTTTCCTATTCAGTTCGAAGAAGCCTGGTAAGGGTAAGAGGCCAGGAAAGGGTGGGAATCGGTTCTGGAAGAGCATTGGCCTGGGCTTCAAGACACCCCGTGAAGCTATTGAAGGTAAACATCGGGGAATTGATGGTCAAATACGTCTTTGAAATGTTTCGGCGTTGACAATATATGCGGTTATTGGAGATTCAACCTTGTTCGAAATTGTTCAGTTCTGTTCACGTTGCTGTTGTGTTGAACTCTAGCCTTTAATTTTCCCATTTTTATGCGTTTTCATAAATGTTGTAGGCTAATTACTTCAATTAAAGCGAAGCATTTGGTAGTTTGAGGGTGACTTTATTTTCTTGCAGGTACCTACATCGATAAGAAGTGTCCGTTCACTGGTGATGTGTCAATCAGGGGTCGTATCCTTGCTGGAACTTGTCACAGTGCCAAGATGACTAGGACAATCATCGTTAGGAGGAACTATCTTCACTGGGTCAAGAAGTATCAGAGGTTGGTCATGGTTCATTCTCTGGAACTGCTGTTCCTGTTTCCTCAGACTTGTAACTCTCATTCCTTGCTGCAAATATCCCAGATACGAGAAGAGGCACTCCAACATTGCGGCTCACATATCACCATGCTTCCGTGTGAAAGAGGGTGACCACGTCATCATTGGCCAGTGCAGGTTAATGTTTGATCTTTCCCTAATTTCTTCCTCCCTTGCTTCATTTTATCCATGATGATGTGTTCCTATCATGTGAAAAACCTGTTTTACGATTCAGGCCGTTGTCGAAGACTGTGAGATTCAATGTCTTGAAAGTGATCCCCGCTGGGTCATCCGGTGGCGGGAAGAAGGCATTTACCGGAATGTGAGTTCTGCGGTTTTGTTCTTTCCCAAAGAAGAAATGTTAGATTGGTTTCTTATCAGATGACTTGGAATATGTCTCCTACTATGTAATTTGCATTCTTTTCTTTCTTCAACTTGACCTTGAGAATTCAGATATATTGAACTGTTTACATGGAAGTTGATTTTGGACTGGATGCACTGGTTGGCTGTATTATGTACTTCTCCTTGCCTGTTTTGTTCGTGTGCTATTCTTGATTCTGCATCATGGCCTGTATTATGCTTGATTATCATTCAGTGTAACCGCAGCTAGAACTCAACAATCGAGGACACATTTCTCATGCCACCCAAAAATCCCAGGGATCACTTAAGCTAGGAATTGTGCTGTTGTGACAAATTCAAATGACAGTGAGCAATTAAGAGCATTAACATGAACTAAATGCGACTCGAAATTACAAACATCTTCGGTTTGTATCGATGTATTGCCTCGAAGAATCATCAAACACAAGCCTTACAAAATCCCTTCTACTCTATCCATTGTGACTTGTCGGACCAAAACCTGCTGTAGCCCGACATCCATAGTAGCTGAGAGAGGAGCATAGGGTCCAGCATAACCCTCGAGGTAACATGCCAACACTGACTCATCGATGATCTCGTGATGGTAAGACTTAAAGACGAAGTAGACCACGGTCTGGAAGACCAGGCCGAATAGGTCACCATGACCTGAGAAATGATGTGCGGGATTCCTCCATGATTCTAACCGCAGCGGGAATATCCATTCCGATTACGGCGAAGTAATCAAACGAGTACCCCGGAGAATTACGACAGCAAGAACTGGAAGATGTGAAAGTGTTTTGATGCGTGGACGAGCCCGAGTGTTCCAGAGGAGGAAATCTTCTTCTTCGGGCCTCTTGATGTACTTTTTGGGGCTAAAGCAACATGATGGACCAATCTTCCTCCTAAAGCATCCGAACCATGTTATTGGGTTCACAGGAAGACCACGAGCGGCTAATGGGCCTAAGTAAGCGCTATTGTGCAAAGGTTTGCAGTCTAGATGTTCGTCGAAATGCCTCAACCAGTTTAGTCCGCGCCTTTTCTTCCTGTTGTGGCTTAAGCCGGTTCCGATCCTTCCCATGAATGACGGGTTCGTGGGTATTTTCCATGATCTGAATCGAGTTCTTCGCTTTCTTCTGTTGATCAATGGCATCGAGTTTCCATTTCTTGAAGAGAGGCAGCCGGGGAACCTGGCGTACAAGTTCAGTTCTGCCAAGCATCGGACTTTCCTGCCTCAGATTATCCTCTACAATAATGGGTATGGTTTGCTTCCGTCTCTTGTTGGTTGTTTGCAGTTAATATTTGATTTGATGTGTCGTCCGTGGAACAATTTGTGGTCGTCCGGAAATTCGAAGCATATGTGGAACAATTTGTGGTCGTCCGTGGAACAATTTGACTTGATTTGATGTTGATCGAAGCATATGTGGTCGTCCGGAAATTCGATATCTCGAATTTGTCATGGTATTTCTTCTTTCCTTGTGTTTTAATGATAGGTGGAGGAATGAGGCCCGATCATGAGGAATTCTCGAGCTCTGTTGCTGTCACTGATGCGAGTGACGATGACTGTGGGAGGTTTTCTCTCGCGCAGGACTTGGCAAGTCTGGTCGATGAATCCGTCAAGCTAAAAGATTTTAGGAAAAGAGGCAGGATGGAGCTTAAAAGGATTATCGAGCTCCGAATAAAGAAGAGGGTGAAGGAGCAATTTGTGGATGGGAAATTTCGCTTCATTATGAGAAACATCGTAGCGAATGCTGAAACTCTTCACGATGCTTATAATTCCCTTTGTCTAAACGCAAATGTTGATATTTCTTTGGCTGTTTCCAAAGTGCCTTTTCAATCTATAGCAGAAGATCTCTACTCAGGGAACTTCAATGTGGGTGCAAACTTGTACTCTGTAACCACCAGAGGTAAGCAGAAGGAAGTCCTTATTCTTCCCAGGTTGAAGTTGAGAATCGTTCAGGAAGCAATCAGGATAGTTTTGGAGGTCATCTATCGTCCTCATTTCTCAAAAATATCGCATGGTTGTCGTATTGGGAGAGGTCACTCTTCTGCAGTGAAGTACATATGCAAGGGCATTACTAATTGTGATTGGTGGTTCACTTTGCACACGAGCAAAAAGGTCAATGCTCGCATTTTATCGAAACTAATATCAGTTATGGAAGAAAGGATTGCTGACCCGGACTTGTATGCCTTTCTAGAAAGGATGTTTGATGCGGATGTCCTGAATTTGGAGTTTGGAGGTTTCCCAAAAGGCCATGGCCTGCCGCAGGAGGGAATTTTGTGCCCCATATTAATCAATATCTACCTGGACTGTTTGGATCGTGAATTCTACAGATTGTCAATGAAGTATGAGGCTCTCTGTCCTGTTTCTGATTTGAATCCTGACAGGCCAACTTCTGTTTTGCGTGGCTGGTTCCGGAAACAGATCGAAAAGGGTGATTGTGGGCCAGTTGGAGATGGAAAATATCATGTCTTCCTTCATTGCTGCCGTTTCATGGACGAGGTTTTTTTCGCAGTTTCTGGACCCAAAGATGTTGCTGTTAATTTACTTTCGGATGTGAAAAATTATGTGCAGAACATGCTCTATCTCGATGCTCATACTGAGACAGAAATATTACCTTGTATTGGACAACAAGGTCTTCGTTTTCTAGGTTTTCTAGTGAGAAGGAAAGTCACTGAAAACCCTGCTGTACGTGCAGTTCACAAGCTAAAGGAGAAAGTGAAGCTTTTTGGCTCCCAGAAGGAAGATGCATGGAATGCGGGGACTGCTCGAGTTGGGAAAAAATGGCTGGCTCATGGCTTGAAAAAGGTCAAAGAGTCAGAGATTCAACACCTGGAAGACAAATCGTCCACATTGAGCCAAATTTCAAAATTTAGGAAGCCTGGTATGGAAACAGACCACTGGTACAAGCACTTGATGAAGATATGGATGCAAAGTATCACCGCGAAGGCAGAAGAAAGTGAGGAGGCTGTCTTATCAAAGCATGTTGCTGAGCCAGCGCTTCCCAAAGAACTCACTGATTCCTTTCACGAATTTCAAAGGCAAGTGGAAAAGTATGTGTCTTCTGAAACTGCTTCTATCCTTGCTGTGGCCCGCGATTGCTCTGCACCAATGGTTACAACTGAGATTAGTGCTCCTACTGAAGCTATCGAAAAGCGTCTGTCACGATATGGAATAACAACTGAATCTGGATATGCCCGTTTCGTTAGCCGTTTAGTACTATTAGACGGTGTCCATATCATTGACTGGTTTTCAGGGATCTCTTCCCGTTTGCTAAGATGGTATAGCGAATGTACCAACTTTGATGAAGTAAAGCTGATAGTTAGTGAATTTGTTAGAAAATCCTGCGTGCGTACTCTGGCTGCAAAATATCGGATGCACGAGCTTATTGTTGAGAGGCAATTTAGTGAAGAGCTAGCACGAATTCCTTCAAACGGTGAAATGGATCGATTTCCATCGGACGAAACATCTGAGTATCTGCCCTTTGACAATGATGAGGCCCTTAAGTATGGCATTTTGTACAGCAGTGTGTGTTTACTATCTCTAGCTAGAGTAACGAGCCAGTCGCGACCCTGTAAATGCTTTATAACGGGTTGTCATTCAAGGGCACCTGGTGTGTACACTCTTCATGTGATGGAAAGACAGAGATTTCCTGGGTGGAAGACTGGGTTTTCAACTTCCATTCATCCCGGTTTAAACGGGAGGCGGATCGGCCTTTGTAATGAGCATATGAGAGATTTAAATCTCGGGCGTGTGTCCCTCCAGTCTGTTGATTTTGGAGCATGGCAGGATAGCAACGGCTAAATTGAGGAGCCCATGGGTTCTTTCCTCCTTGTTGATTCCTTGGACAAACCGAGTCGAGAACTATCATATAAAGAACAGCCACGGAATGAGGTAGTCCCTTCTGTCCCCATTCAAGGCATTGGTCCTCTCATCCTGACGTAGAACTAAGCAAAGTAAATTCTGATACCACAGTTGGAGGTAACAATATGATGGTGATGTTACACGCTGCTATTTTTCTGAAGGATTCGATGTTCTGTGTCAGTCTCTTGTAAATGAAACAGTGAGTAACTGAGATACTGTTTATTTTGTGCAGAGGACGTTGTGAAGGATGGATTCCCTCTTTGGATGGCAGTTTCTAAACATTTCTTCAGGGGAACTCTTCTGCCGTCCGCATTTCGAGGCAACAGGGCATCTGTAAGGTGGTCAGTACTCATATTTTCTGCTAGTATTGCCTGATATTTGATCATATTCAATTATTCTTTTCAGGATAATAGCATAGGTGCAGGATGAGTTCATATGTTTAGTGGATGAAAACCCCTACGTGAGATCGGAAAGAAATCTCAGCACTTGTCAGTCAAGCAGGCCGAGACATCCTGGACAAGAGGCTTCAGCTTGGACTTCTCCAAAAGGCCAGAGTAACAGGTTAAGGCTTTTTAGTGTTCTCTGTGACTTTGCGCATAAGTTGCTATCACTATTTCTGAACTTGGGTAATAAGATTGTCGGCCTGAAGATTTGCAATGTCAATAGTTGCATATGAGAAATCCCATTTATGATAGCTGTACCAAAACAAGTGCAAATATGCAAATATCCAAGGCAGTCAATAAATGGTTTGAAGTCCATGCTATGCTGAAAAGAGATCCTAAACAATGCAAAAAGGTTAAAAAGGAACGTTCTTAGGGTAATCAGCAGGATGTCTTAAAATGGTCTCTCTCAGAAGTCTCTCTTGCTCCTGAAGATTGGGCGGAGGCACATCGTAGACATCCGTGAAAAGATCTGCGACTGGCGGCTTCTCTACTTTTTCCGCCACTTGAATTGCATTTAGGATCTGCAGCAATAGATTTGATTGGAACCCTGAAAGATGTTTCAGGCTTTGACATTATCGGGGGCGCAAAATCGAATTACCTGTTGACGAGTATTGCTTCTGAGCTCATTCTCGGCTGCGTTATTCCACCAACCATTGCACTCTATCCACTTCCTAAACCTGGTCACGGGGTCTCCGGATGTGCGCCACAGCTGGATTTCATCTGCGGGTCGGTACTTTGTTGAATCATCAGATGTGGTGTGGTGTCCTGCTCGATACGTTAAGGCCTATCCCCCCAAAAAAGGGAAGTGATCAAAGATCATATATCAGCATGGATGAAGTTGTAAACGGGGACTGAGTCTTACCTCAATCAAGATTGGCCTCTGCTCAGAAATTGCCATTTCACGCGCAGATTGCACTGCACTGTACACCGCAAGAGCATCGTTACCGTCCACCCTGATGCTTCGTACGCCATATGCTTGGCCTCTGACGACCACGCCATCACCTGACAATTGGATAATCTGTTCAATAGACTTTAAATTGGAATAATGAAATTAGGAAGGTATTAAAGGAGTTTACTTCGGAACTGGTCGGATGTCGGTGTACTGATTGCCCACCCATTGTTCCTACATATGAAGATAACCGGCGCATCCATCACCGCTGCAAAGTTCAGAGCCGCATGGAAATCTCCCTACGATGATTTAGCAAGCAATAGGAGGTCAACAATCGATCCAGCTGTATTTCAAGGACTTCTTCGTGCATTTTATATGGTTCTATGCAACTAGGGTACTTCCTCTTCCAACAAGCTAAAGAAATTTTAAGAGAAGAGAGATTAAATGGCAACCTCACTGCTGCCCCCATCGCCGAAATAGGTAACAACACATGCATCTCTTTTATCCATCTTCAGTGAGTAAGCAGCGCCGACAGCATGGGGCAGTTGCGAACTGTCAATAAGTATTGGCCATTCTCATATCATGTGACAAGAAGCTAACTTCAAGATATCAGGGGATTGTTTGTGCCTTACGCTATTGTCGATGCAACTGTAAAATAGTTCAACTTGTTGGAACCATAATGAACGGGCATTTGCCTTCCTTTCCCGTAGTCAGCTTTGTTACTGAAACATTGATTTGCGAATTCTTGTAAACTGAAACCACGCCATAGAAGAACACCCGGCTCCCTGTACTGCATTAATAAGCATATCTCGAAACACCCATGTTAAACGAGGATTTACAAAGCAAAATCTCGTACAACTCGGGGAAGCTTATGAAGAAGCTACCTGTGGAACAATAAGGTCATCGTCGATCAATGCCGCAGCAGATGCGATGTTGATGGCTTCTTCCCCGATTGAGGTCACGTAAAAGGAAATCCTCCCTTGCCTTTGTGCCTCATAGAATATGCTATCCATCTGAGAAAGGGTAACCATTGCAGTGTACATCTTGACAGCAACTTCCTCACTAACCTGCACATATTGGTAGAGTCTATACTATTGAGACGCCAATATCATGATATGCAGATGGAGCAGGCAACGGCAAAAGAATAACACGTTGGATACCTCCAGAAATTTGCTGGACATCAACGGTCGGCCGCTTTCGTCCAGGGTCCTATAGCAATGTACCCGCTCAGCGGAAGCTTCTGCCAGGAAGTTCATGCTGGAAACAAAAGTAACTTTTCCTCCGGGAAATTCCAAACTCTGTAGAAAAGCAAATGTGAATAAGACGAGTGCTGCTTCCTGAAGCCTAATGCGGGTATGACGACACTAACTTCACATTCCGACAACTGAACTCATCACACGCTTTTAATCAATCCTCAAGCCCTAATTAGCAATACTCAAAGTATGCTCGTGACGCGCCGACCTTCGACCAACGGCCGAGGCTCCGATGACGACCTAGGCAGACGAAAAGAACACCACAAAACCTAGACCCAATAGACAACTTCCAATTGACGTAATAAGGCCAAGAATCGACAGAACCATCCCTCCTTCCTTCCTAACTAATCAGACATCAGGAAAGGAGTCGATCGCGATCACCCGGTCCGCGGATAACTCCAGCATCTTCTCGGCCTCGGTTGACTGGAACCGGCGAGGAAATACCCCGTCGCTCCCGTCCCCAATGCAGGGGAAGGGAAACAGCCGGAGCGTCGGCAGCAGGTCCCCCTGTTTTCGGGCGACTATCGACTTCCACTGGGGAGTCACCCGCTTCACGGCCCCGATCACTCGCCGGCTGTTCCACGACATCGCCATGACGGAAGCAAACCCAAACGACGAGACAAAGACAAGGAACGGCCGGAGAGGCAGAGCGGGGATGGCGAAAGGGGTATTGGGTTCCGACAAAGATCATCCGACCAGACGGGCGGCTGCTTTCCACGTCAGTGTGTTAGCTAGACTTGGGTTTTGTCGTTTCGTATCTTTGTTCCAAAGAACAAGCGAAGGGAAGTCTTCAACTGAATACGGATCAACACTCTCCAAGATAGCGTCACAGACGGTTGTTACATCGGAAATCGAAAATGAAGATTATAAAATTGAACATGCTCATTCCAGCACTGCACGAAACTTGCAGGTGCAGTTGGCGGCGGCCACAGCAGACCCTCTACGATGCCAAGGACTTCACCCGTCGTTGCGGAATTTGTAATTATCGTACCTGAGCCGGCAGTCCTGGAGTTGGACCTGGCCCCTGAAGCTGCGAGTGCACACCTCGGTCAACTTAGCGCTAGCGTAATGGGTGCAGTCGCGACAGTCGTGCGCAAGAGGGAACTAATGCAAACTCCATGGCCGTGCACGGTGATGCCATGGCCAGTATGCTCGCAATAGTAGTCCATGACGGAGGAATTCCACGTGTTAGCGATCAAGATATCCAGGGTTTCCTCCACTCCTTGTTCATGATCGTCCCATATTGAATACAGCTCCCCGTTGCAAATTCTCGACCTCAGTGTGCCGTTGAAGGCCACGACGACGCTGCAAGAAATCACGAGGAGGAGCACGAGGAAATAGGCGCCGGAGAGTGAAGAAGCCATTTGGGGGGACACGAAATCCGCAGAAAGTTTGCGGCTATATAACGCCAAATGTTTCAGTAGAATTTCCCATCGCCAACAATCTGTACTTTGTTTGTTCATATCTATTCGTCGCTCTTTCCTGGGAATACTCGCCAAATTCTAAGAATACGTCGACGTCAAGATAGTCGTATGGGGCAAAGTAATTTTCAAAGTTTTTGCTTGCCTGATAGCATGAATCTAAGATCAAATACAACAATGATGGAAGTAACATTGAGAGAATTTTAGTAATATAAACAGGGGGTTGAAGCATAGTTCATATTAATCAATTGCAGTTTTTCAGCAGTTCGAATCGCGGATTTCTCAACAGCTGCTTACGCATTAATGAATGATTACGCGGCATGGTTCGTCTCGTTTTATTGTACTACTGTATGAGGAAAGCACGAGGCCGCAAATATCAGTCACCGGTGACGTCGTGTTGGCCATTTGTCGACGTCTGTATGTCCACATTGCCGATTTTCTTGTATCTGATGGAAAAACTAGTCCAACGGGGATTGTGTTCACTTTATACTGTCCGGATGGATCTTCTTGGTGTTTTGAATGGCGCAGAACGTCGCAAAGAGTATTCAAAAGAAATTTTAACAAGAACGGCACAACTCCACTGAAGAAATGCTGTGGATGGAGATGGAGTTCGCTGATACTGAAAGATCATATCACCATTATGTAGTCAAGAAGGGCGCCGATACATTGTGTTGTCCAGTTTCCAGTTGAGGGCATGTAACGACATTTCCAATGTAATGCGCTTTGAGAGTATGTCACATCAGTCCAGGACAACTCGAAACGGGATGATGTGCAAAATTTAGATGGGGACATCTTTGGGGTAATCGGCAGGGTGTCTTAGAATCGCATCTCTCAGAAGTGTCTCTTGCTCCTGCAGATTGGACGGAGGCACGTTGTATACATCCGTGAAAAGATCCGCGATCGGCGGTTTCTCCACTTTTTCTGCCGCCTAAATGGCCTGCAGTATCTGCAGCAATCAATATTGATTAGAACTCCAAAGCACGGAGATTTGTCCAACCATGGTAGTTGCTGAGACAAATAACTGCTGGTGAGTATTGCTTCCGAGCTCATTCTCGGCTGCTTCATTCCACCAACCATTTTTTCTCAATCCATTTTCTAAACCTGGTCACGGGGTCTCTATATGTGCGCCACTGCTGGATTTCATCTGCGTGTTGGTACCTTGTGGAATCATCGTATGTCGAGTGGAGTCCTGCGCGATACGTCATGACCTAACCCAAGAAAACAGGGAAATGAATCGAGCACGAATCTGCATGTGTCATTAATGGAAGTTACCACACGGACTACTACTCACTTCAATCAAGATAGACCGCTGTTCAGAAAGTGCCATTTCTCATGCAGAATGCACTGCACTGTACACCGCTAGAGCGTCATTACCATCTACTCTGATGCTTCGTACGCCATAAGCTTGGCATTTGACGACCACCCCATCACCTAAATGTCGGATAAACTGTTTATAAAGACTCACAAACGGGGAAGTAAGATCCACAAAGAAGTAGAAATTCATACTTCAGAACTGTTCTGAAGTATGCGTGCTAATTGCCCAACCATTGTTCCTACATATGAAGATTACCGGCGCCTCCATCACTGCAGCAAAGTTCAGAGCTCCATGGAAATCTCCCTACAAGGATGTAGCGAGCTGTACATGATCGATGCTCGGTCTTTGGCTGTGTAAGCTGAGTGCGTTCAGTAGAAACAAGATATGGGAGTTTCTTACCTCACTACTGCCCCCGTCGCCGAAATATGTGACAGCACATGCATCTCTCCCGTCCATCTTCAGTGAGTACGCGGCTCCAACAGCATGGGGCAGTTGCGAACTATCAAAAGTATCAGTCATTCAGATACCATGACAACTGACAAGAAGCGAACTTCATGATCACAGGGGATGTTTGTGGCTTAATGCTATTGTCGACGCAACAGTAAAATAGTTCAACTTGTTGGAACCGTAGTGAACAGGCATCTGCCTGCCTTTCCCGTAGTCGCTTTTGTTACTGAAACATTGGTTTGCAAATTCTTGTAAGCTGAAACCACGCCATAGAAGAACACTCGCCTCCCTGTACTGCATTCATAAGCATCTCAGAACTCTCCCGTCAGAGAGGATTGGCAAAGCAAAATTTTGTGTTGTTCATGAAGCATATAAAGTGACCTGTGGAAAAATAAGGTCGTCGTTCGTCAATGCAGCGGCAGAAGCGATGTTGATGGCTTCTTCCCCATTTGAGGGCAAATAAAAAGAGATTCTCCCTTGCCTTTGTGCTTTTCATAGAATGCGTTATCCATCTGCGAAAGGGTAAACATAGTGGCGTAAATCCGGACAGCAACTTGCTCACTTATCTGCACTAATCAGTAACGCGGATGCTATTGAAATGTCAACATGCTCTGTGATGAAACGGGCACAGCCAAAAGCATAATGAAATGAATACTTCAGGAATGTCGTCAATCTTCGATGGATGGCCACTTTCATCCAGCACCCCTTCGGTCGAAGATTCTGTCAGGAAATTCATTCTAGAAGTGAACTGATCTTCTCCTCCGGGGAATTCCAAACCCTGGAGGAAAGCAAATGCGAATTAGCCGAGTGCCTCGTGAAGCTTAATGTAGACATGCTGAAACTAACTTCACAGTCCGACAAATGATCTTATCAGACACTTGTCGATTAATTCTCGAGCCCTGAAATGTGCTCGCGAGAATGCCCGTGCATCCATGACCTTCGACCAATGTTATGTCCGATCAACTTACGGCCAAGGCAAAGTGCATTTCGATTACAACAAGCTCACATGACGACACTTACCCAAAACCTAACGCACAACTTCGAATTGACATAACGAGACTAAAGAAATGACAGAAACCGTCACCCGATCTACAGGGAACTCTGGCAGCTTCCGGGGCTCTGTTGACTTGAACCTGCGGGGAACAGCAACCAGTTGGAATGTTGGCCCTAGGGCCATCGCTTTCCGGGCAACTCTCGACTCACATTGGGAAATCGCTAGCTTAATGGCACTGAGAACCTGTCGGCGATTGCACAACATGGCCATGAATAGGCAAAACACGAAAGGACGATGACAAGGGTGGTCTGGAAGTCTAACAACGATCATCCGAGGTAACCAGCTAGAGCTTTTCAGACCGTTTATATGTTGTCTTACGGCGAATTCATGTAATTTTTTGTTTTCGCGCTAGTGTTCCACGTGATTTGCGTTGGAAGTTGGGTGTCTTGCCAACGATCACAGATATATATATTATTGTCAGATCGTCCATTGAGCTGCATCTCGGCCCCTTTGCATCGCAAGTTGAACTCAAACATATAAACAAATATATATCGGCAGACCGTCCGTTGAGCTGCATCTCGGCAGCGCAAGTCGCACTCAAACATTTCCGAGTCGGCATGCATTCTTCGCAGTCGCATGGAGTGAGGATTCCGTTGGCGATCAAGGTCATCCATCCATTGTCTCCTCGGGAGTGGATATACACTGAATGAAGCCATGAACCCAACGAAAACACTGCTGGAACCGCCATGAAACCTTCCGAAGAGTTCATGGCGTGTGTAGAAGGGGAGGAGGGAGAGAAATGATGCTATAGGTTTCTCCTGCATGGTTGTACTGTACCAAGTAATTATTCTTGGTATTAATCTCATATACAATGTCCAAGTCCAACCAATAGAGAGCATGTCGGATGGGAAAACATGGATGGTGGATGAAGATGTTGTTGATGTCTAAAATGTTTAAAAATTTTAAGTAACGCCCTCATTGATGCGTATGTCGTGAACCACGTGGAAGTTGAAGTGGGAGTTTGTGTCAGTTCAGTAGACTTGGACCCATCCAACTGCTCCGCCTTGCGTTCCTTTTTGTCATCGTCGGGGCTGTTTCATATATTATCGTTTCTTGTTTCATTTCGCAAGTACTCCTTCGTGATTAGGGTCATCGACCGTGATTGATTGGTTATATTCCGAAATCCATTTCTCGATCCGCCTTCTCAATCTCGGTCGTACGTTTTCTTTATGTTCTTTACATTTCTGAGGGCCCATCCTAAACAGGCAGCCCAGGCCTCATGGACCCTGTCGTAAGCCCAAATGGAGCCCATTCATTACCTAAGAACAGGCCCAACCCCAGAGCCGAACTGTAAACCTATATGGGACGAGCCCAGAAGTGGGCCGAAGTTAAAGCCCATCTCAATTCAATAACAGAGAGATTGGGAATTGGAAATTTAGTGCCGAATTTAACCGCAAATTCTATTTCTCCCCATCTTGGTCTGGTCGTCACTTGGCTTCCTCGATGGATGACATCATCAACTCCCTGGTGTTCGTCCTCCTTCCGGTCTCTTGCTTTGCTTTTGATGGCAAGTTGTTGTCAAGGATTTGCTCGGGAGCGAATGTCATCATGCCATGGGTGATATAATGCCATGACTTAATCTCGCACGCTTCAGAATCCCCAGAACTGGACTACTATTGCCAGGGCACAAACGAAGCTGAATCTCTGTATGGTAGGTAGGGACATCGCGCGCCTTGTCTGGCCACGGGACCCCATAACCTCCTCAATCCACATAACTGTCATGGCGTCGTGTATGCCGATTTGGAAATGTTCTATGTGTGTAACCCGGGCCCGGATCCAGCTCATGGACTGATGACTCATGTTCGAGAACTACAAATTCCTCAACGATGGGCAAGTCCTTGGTCATCATTGTGTATCACTGGCGACAAGTTTCGTCCCGTGCTTCTTCCATATAAACCGGTGTAATGCAGTCGAAGGATTTCTCCACGAGCTTTCAATGAATATTTAACCGACTTTGTTCGCCTGTACTCACTTTCCTTTGTCACATTTCTGCTTATTGTGCTCAACCGACGACTCCCTTCTGCTTACTCTTTTGAATGAACAGACTGCGCGGACCTTTATCTAATATCACGAGCGACTTTACCAGGAAAGTTAACTTAAAAGAAAGTTATATGACGATATTTTCGCAATCTTAAGTCAGTTTCTATCCAATTTCATTTCGCCGTTTACATTCATCGACCTAGCCGACCAAAAAGTTTCAGGCAGCACACATTTTTTCTTTTAAAATAGGCAGTTTGCAGACGACATATAGTTTGGAGATGTCGGGGGGATTACTCCTCGGTTTCTCAGGTACTTCTGTGTTGAAACATAAAGACATAGTTTGGAGATAGCAGGAAACGCATGAGCTTACCTACGAAATCTCCATACCAAGAAAGTTTATTTTTGTTTTTTGGGGGGGGATGAGCTGAAAACTATGTATCCATCGTCTCTAGAAGACGTCGATGTCTTAGTTCTTTGATCCAGACAAACTGTTGATGGTTGTGGAAGATGTTAATCTCCAAAACCAGAAAGTTTTTTAGCAGAATAACTGCAGAAGGGAGGTGCCTTACAGAGGCTAAAGATGGTCGTCAGCCACATCCTCTCGCACACGGCCATGTAGGCCAGCCAGCCAGCCACAGCCACAGACAAGTTTCATGTTTCTTGAGGTCATGCGGCATTAATGACAACGAGGATAAACGTGAACCGTCTCTTTGTTTTTTTTTTTCTCGTCGTATTATCTATTTGAAATTCATCCTGTTGGACGACTAGAGATTTGCAGGATTTCTTGTCCCCTGACCATTCCGATGCGACTTCCTCTGGAAGCGCAGGGACAGAAATGGGAATAATGGGAGCGACAAAGAAATCAATGGCCGCAATGCCCTTTTTAATGGCCGAAAATGCCTCTGTTGATTTCATGTTCCTTGAAAGAGATCTGAATTTCATTGTACATGTACATTATGGCTTGTTCCCTTTACGGTGTCACCTCTTTCATGTTCCTCCTCCTTCTGGAATCACGCAGCATTGTTGCGGCCTTTGACAGCAAGTTGTTGTTGAGGGTCTGCAGTGGAAACCTGTTTCTTGTTGGGAGTGATTATGATTCCGCAGTGGGGGATACAGTAAACGACTTGATCGAGCACACATCGGAACGCCCTCTCTCTGACTACTATTGTGAGGAGACACACCACGCTAAATCCATTTACGGCGAAGACGTCACTGTTAACAAAGAAAGATCGAAGAAAAGAAAGGATCGACTAGAAAGTTTTTGTTATATTTTGTTTACAGACAATTGTCTACTATTATAGGCATTACATTTCTCTATATCTGGCAACATATCAACTGGCTATAAATAAAAAACGATTTTATTGCCCATAATTGCTCCCAATTATTTCCGGATTTTTCTCACACTCCCCCTCAAGTTGGATAGTGGGATCACCAATACCCAACTTGATCAATGTTTCCTGAAAGACTCTTTCCCTAACTGCTTTTGTGAGAATATCTGCCAATTGATCTTCTGACCGTACGAATGGAAATTCTACAATTCCTTCTTCTAGTTTCTCCTTGATGAAGTGCCTGTCAACTTCCACATGTTTTGTCCTGTCATGTTGTACTGGATTTTCTGATATACTGATTGCCGACTTATTGTCGCACATTAGCCTGCATGTCCCGTTGACTAAAAGACCTAAATCTGTCATGAGTTTTCGAATCCATAGGATCTCAGTTAATCCCTTGGTCATCCCTCGAAATTCAGCTTCTGCACTCGACAACGCAACAACCTTTTGTTTTTTACTTCTCCAAGTTACAAGGTTTCCTCCTACCATGGCAAAATACCCCGAGGTAGATCTTCTGTCCAGTGGATTCCCTGCCCAGTCAGCGTCTGTATATGCCTGTATCTTCAAATGATCATTCTTCTGAAACACAATTCCTCGTCCTGGTGACCCCTTGAGATATCTTACAATTCTCATTACTGCCTCCATATGATCTACCTGCGGACTATGCATAAATTGACTTACCACTCCTACTGCATATGCAATATCCGGTCTCGTGTGGGACAAATAAATTAGTTTTCCCACTAATCGTTGATACCTCTCTCGATCAGCTGGCTTCCCATTTTCCACAATATGTAGTCTATGATTTATCATCATCGGAGTTTCAACTGGCTTACAATCAATCATACCAGTTTCGACCAATATATCTAGGATATACTTCCGTTGGGAAATGAATATACCTTTTCTCGATCTCATTACCTCAATTCCAAGAAAGTACTTCAGGTTCCCTAAGTCTTTCATTTCAAATTCTTTGAACAAGTTCCTCCGAAGCACTTCAATTTCATCTTCATCATTTCCAGTAATTATCATGTCGTCAACATAGATAATTAAACATGTAATCAACACTCCCCTTCTCTTGAGAAATAGAGTATGATCAGCATTACTCTGTTTGTACCCATACCTTCTCATTGTGATGGCGAACCGTCCAAACCAAGCTCGAGGTGATTGCTTTAACCCATATAACGCCTTCTTTAATCGACAAACTTCTCTTCCTGTAAAGTCCTCTTCAAAGCCAGGTGGCACCATCATGTATACTTCTTCCTTGAGATCTCCGTGTAGAAAGGCGTTTTTAACATCAAATTGGTGCAGCGGCCAGTCTAGATTAGCTGCTATCGAGAACAAAACTCGAATTGTATCAATTTTTGCCACAGGGGAGAATGTTTCTGAGTAGTCGATACCGTAAGTTTGGGTGTAACCCTTTGCCACAAGCCTCGCCTTGTATCTTTCTATCGTGCCATCTGCCCAGTGTTTGACTGTGAACACCCATCTGCATCCGACAGGTTTCTTCCCAAACGGTAGCTCACATTTATCCCACGTCTGATTTTTTTTTGAGCGCCTTCATTTCTTCTTGCATTGCTTTGTTCCACTCTCTGTTCCTCCTGGCTTCTTCCACGTTCTTTGGAACCGTCACACTGTCTATGGCTACTTTGAATGTTTTGGCCGTGTCAGACAGACTCCCCCTGTCACCATTATCTACTGGGTACCGAGATTTACGACCTTGATGTTCAGGCGAGTATCTTTTCGCCGGTACTCCTCTGTTGCTTCGTGGATGAAGGATGCGTCTTCCTGTGTCCTCCTGAACTTCCATTCCTTGGTGTGCCTCATTAGTAGACTCCGAAGATAAACCATGATGCTCTAGTATATTAGGGATAGTAGTTACCACAGGATGCTCAGACGAAAGACCTTTAGTCAGGTCACTTTGCTCAATGAGCTCTTGATCTGTGAAATCAGCGGGTTCTTTGGAACTGGTATCTGGCCTTGTTGGGACAGTAGTAGACATAATATGGCTTGGCGGATGTACCCAGCTTAGGATGTCTGAGTTACTACTCTCCCCCTGACTACTAAGCTGGGTGGAAAAATAGTATTCAGTCTCAATAAAGGTACAATCCAGGGTAGTATACATACGGTGATGGAGTGGATCATAACATCGGTATCCCTTTTGATTAGGACTATAACCCATAAAAACACGTTTGACAGCACAAGGATCCAATTTGGTTCTATCAGTCTTAGGAATATGGACATATACCGAGCAACCAAACACACGGGGAGTGAGGGTTAAGAGTGGTGGGACGTTAGCTTGCGATGAAAGGGTCTCAATGGGTGTTTGAAGGTTAAGGATTTTGGTTGGTAAACGATTGAGTAAGTAAATGGTTGTGGCTACTGCTTCAGGCCAATAATTGGTAGGAACATGAGCTTCAAGCATAATGGCTCGGGTTACCTCAAGAATAAATCTGTTTTTCCGTTCAGCCACACCATTTTGTTGGGGCGAATTGGGACATGTGGTCTGGTGAACGAGGCCATTTGTGGTAAAAAATTGGGTCATGGTATGATTGACATACTCTCCACCATTATCTGAACGGAGAATACGTATCTGTGTTTGGTACTGAGTCTGGATAAGGTGATAGAACTGTATGAATTTATCTGGAACTTCAGACTTATGCTTCAAAAAATAAACCCACGTCATTCGGGAGAAGTCATCAATAAAGAGTAGAAAGTAACGAAATGGACAATTTTGGGAATTTGGTGCGGGACCCCACACATCCGAATGTATAAGTTGAAAGGCTGAATCTACCCGGGTATTGTTTGGGAAAAAACTTATTCTATGACTCTTTGCAAGAATGCAGGTCTTACAAGGATCAGAATCACTGAATTTAAAGTGGGGAAATAGAATGTTTAGATAACTATTCGACGGATGTCCCAGACGACGATACCACAGCCATACCTGCCTATCCACCGTCCCATGTGCCAGTAGAGCAGTTCCCTGATGAACCATTTCATCCACTTAGTAGAGCCCATTTCGCTCAGTGCCACGCCCAATGATCTTGCTCGTTTGAATATCCTGAAGAATACAACAATTCGAGTACATCAGTACGGTACAGTTGAGTTCCTTCGTAACATGATTAATTGACAACAACTTGCATGACAAAGAAGGAACATAAAGACAGTTTTTCACTCTAAGGCTCGGAGTAATCTCGATAGTTCCCGCACTCATTACAGGTGAGAAACGCCCATTCGCACTTTGAACCCGAGTATTCTGTGGTCTGGACTGAATAACAAAATCTCGAATGTCACGAGTCATTGTGTCAGTTGCACCACAATCGAAAATCCACTCTAAATTTGAATTACAGAAGTTTGAGGATAAATTCCCAACCCCTATACCTTCTTTATTTCGGCTGTCGTTCTTTTTTTCAGCAACTGTGCGTGTTTTGTCCCTTCCATCGGGTTCGGTTATCTGTTTTGCTCCTCCCGGTGGGTTGTCGTCGTTGTCATCGCTGGCCATTAGATTGCCCGCAGCGACGGAAACCTTCCCTTTTCCAGTGGTACCTCCCTTTTTATGCCCATCTTCCCACCATTCTGGATAACCGACGAGTTTGAAACATTGCTCCTTTGTGTGTCGATTCATCCCACAGTGAGTACAGAACAACTTCGATTTGTCCTCTCGTGATGATGATTTCGTCGTTTTTCCAATGAATTCTGATCGGGATCGTGCCCCATGACCCCTTGCTCTATATGCCTCCCCTGTGATGTTAATCTGAGGGTTCGATTTGCTGAGCAGTCCGCTGCCGATTCCACCTGGATCACCTACATTTGTGGGGTTGAGTATCCCACTTCTGGCCGCTTCTCGCCGGACCTGAGCATACGCTTTCTCCACGGTAGGTAAGGGCTCTTCTTTGAGAATGTCTCGCCTGACAGTCTCATGCTTGCTGTCTAACCCGGCTAGAAATTGAAACAATCGGGTCTCCTGTCTCTCTTGATTGTATGTGGTGATATCTTTTTGACATCTCATTGGATTGGGATGGCGTCTTGTCAATCTCCTGCCAAATACCTAGTAAGACATCGAAATACCTTTCGAGAGTCATCTCTCCTTGTTTGATCTAATTGGCCCTTGTGTGGAGTTCAAAAGTCTATGTGTCTCCCTCGCTACCGTATGTCATCTCTAAGGCATCCCATAGTGCTTTCTTGGTAGGATTGGCAGCCACGTTATTTACCAGGTTTGGTTCAATATTTTGGATCACCAAGGAAAATACAGTGAGATCCTGGGTTTTCCAGTTGTTATATGTTACCTCCATCCTTGCAGGTGCCGGTGGTTGTCCCGTAAGGTGACTGAGGTGTTGTCGTTCAGCTACTGCAACTCGCATTAGCCGAGACCACAAAGGATAGTTGCTGGCGTTTAGCTTGATTCCGATGTTTACGGTTTCTGAATTCTGCTGGCTTTGACCCACGGTAGTTGTCGTGTTGTGTATGCCATTGCGCAGAAGATTGAGGAGTTGAGCCACAAGGTCATTCTGGCCTTGGAGAACTTCTGACCCAGTGGGTGTAGATGGCATTCCTTCCATACCGTCCATTGACGACTCTTGATTTGATCAGAATCGTCACCGCTCTGATACCATGTTAACAAAGAAAGATCAAAGAAAAGAAAGGATCGACTAGAAAGTTTTTGTTATATTTTGTTTACAGACAATTGTCTACTATTATAGGCATTACATTTCTCTATATCTGACAACATATCAACTGGCTATAAATAAAAAACGATTTTATTGCCCATAATTGCTCCCAATTATTTCCGGATTTTTCTCACAGTCACCTTGTATGGCCATGGAGTCTGCACGAGTTCCCTCCCCCAACAGGACTGTCACGATTGCCTCGAGTATGCCTATTTAGAAATGCTTGAGGTGTGCACTCACAGCGATGGTGCCCGGATCCAGCTCATGGACTGCCGTCTCAGGTATGAGAATTACAAATTCAACAATGACGAGTAACGTCCTCACTTACAAGATCTGCGATGGTACCCCGACATGTTTTGACAAATAAAGTGAAACATAGAATCGCAATGTGTTTGCGACTTTCTTAAATTATGTAATATGATCTGATGATCTTTCGCATCGTTTATGCTACCCGTGAATTGTGTCGCCTACGTGAAATATAACTTTATGTTGCTTACTCTGTGCGATTAACATGTCATCCCAAACTATATTTCATACAAACCGAAAGTACCCTGTTCAGACCACATAGAAAACATGTCGTTGTTTAGTGGAATCCCAGTCGAACTAGCGGTTTAATCAGTCATGTAAGGATAAAGGATGAAGATGACGTATACTTTTGTGGTTGTACGTGTACTTCAGAAACACAGCGATGATGTCGTAAACTATAAGCACATCGGAACAAAACCGAACCCTTTTTTTACCTAAGCCCGACACCACATAGTCTGCCAGCCTAAGAACCCACCTCAGTCAAGTGGCCCGCCGGCCGTCTTGCGACCCACGCGTTAGTCTTCCCTGAGCGTCCTCCGCCGGCAACCTTCCAGCTCCCCCCCCCCCAATGGTCTGGATACACGGCGGGCCCTTCCCTTCTTTTCCGGACAAGGAAATTTCCTTTTATCCAGCGAGGAACGCTTCTGCAGATTTTTCATCCCAGACAAATTGGTGTTTTCCGTGGGCAAACCTATGGCATCCTCACTTGATATAATCAGAGTAGATGGTAACGATGCTCTTGCTCGATCTTGCGTTAGGCCATGACGTATTGTGCAGGACTCTACTCGGCATATAATGATTCCACGAGGTACCAACCCGCTTATGAAATCCAACATTGGCGAACATATGGAGACCACATAACCCGGTTTAGAAAGTGGATTGAGAAAAAATGCCAGTGGAGTGAAGTGGCCGAGAATGAGTATTCGTCTCGGTAAATACATCAGTCGGACAAATCCCTGGCTTCGGAGTTCTCATCAATATTGATTGCTGCAGATATTGCAGGCCATTCAGGTGGCAGAATAACTGGGGGAAGCCGCCAGTCATGGAGGTATACAACGTGCCTCCGTCCAATCTTCATGGATGATATTTCAGAATCAACGAACGTCATCTCCTTTCACAGCATTGCTTCGGGAGAGTTGTGCCGTTCTTGCTAAAGAGCTTTCTTTTGCTTACTCTTTGTGACGTCCTGCATCACGCAAAACACAGAGAAGATGCATCCGGACCGTACAAGTGAAAAAAACAATCCTTATCGGACAAGTTTTTTTCCATCAGATACACAAGAAAATCGGCAATGAGAACACACAGATGTCGACAAATGGCCAATCCAACGTCATGGCGACTGATATTTGCTGCCGTTAGCCTTCCTCGGGTAGTAGTACAATAGAACGAGACGAACCGCGCCGAGGAATTACCTAGTTATGCATAAGCAGCCATTGAGATATTGATTAATATGAAGTCGGCTTAACCCCCTGCTTATTACTAAAATTCTCTTGCTAGTTCTTGCTTCATTGTGTACTTGTTTATTTTACATTACATGTTATCAGACAAGTTAGAACTTGTAGAAATTCAGTTTCCCGGTGCGGCTGTCTCGACGCAACATACTCTCGAGGCCCGCCGGGAAAGAACGATGAACAGATATGAACAAATAAATTACAGACTGTTGTTCACGACGGGAAATTCTATAGCCGCAAACTTTCCGTAGACTACCATGCCCAAAATAACTTTCTTTTGCTTACTCTATGCGAGGAATATATCATCCCAAACTCGAAGATATCCTGTTCAGACCACACGGAATTAATGATTTTAAATACACTGTCGCCGAGGTTATAATTTAATTTAAGATATATTATATTTTAGAAATTAAGTAAAACCATTAATTCAGTGGTTCACACACAATGCACCTAAGTAATCGGAATGTCGAAGAGATTGAGTAACACGAAAATTATTTCAATGTGATTTTGGTTCATGAACAATATTATATTTATTTTTACGATTGTTGTTAGACGTTCTACCTTCGTATATAGAACCTAAAGGGTACACGTCGATACAAACTTTAATGAAATTATACGAGTTTCATAATATATAATTTGTTAAATATTTTGAAATATCGAAAGCGGAGAAGTTACTGTATCTCCTAGACAAGAAAACTATAGAGATTGGCAATTCTTGATGGAGAATGCCAAAAGACAAAAACCAAAGAAACAACCCTCAAAGGTACTACCATGTTATAGAAATGTTCTTAAATGGTAGAAGAAAAATCCTTCTGAACAGGTAGTCCCTGCAAGCCGAGGAAAGTAAAATGGTAACCACCAGCTGTGCCCAGGAAGAACTCAGAACAATGACTCCAACAGCATTAGTGCCAGCAGTCATGATGATGAGTGGGCCTGGTGAATTAGATTTTCCTCCGCTAAATGAACAGACTATTGATAGTATCCGTTATTGTGCAAAGATTCCTGTTCCTACAGAGGTAGACAAAAATGGAAATCCTGTGAAAAACAGTATTGCAGAAACTGTCCTGAATTGGCAAAGCCAGAATGCTTTGACCCAAAATTCAGCATTGAATACTATCTGCAGAAAAATTGATAGTGTGCAGGACCATCTACAAGGAACAGAAAAAAGGATTTCAGACAAGTTGGACACCCAGCAGACAAAAACTCAGGAGATGCTGCAAACGCTCCATAAGAGGTTAGACAATTTTGAAAAAGGAAAGTTTCCATCTTATTTCAGGTCTGACCCGGACGCCGAAATTGCCAAGTTAAAACGACAAATCAAGATGATTGAAGATAAGCAGGTAGATTTGACCCAAAAACCAGATATGGCAAATTTTGGAAGAACTCAGACGCCTAACCAAAGTTTTGGTTTAAGTTCTGGACCCGGTTCTTATCCTCTTGATATCCTAGATTTTGGAAGACGCTCTATACCTTCTGCACAGGTATTCGAAAACCTTCATCCTATTTTTGGTCAGGTTGGAAAGAAAGACCCAGCCGAAATAGGGGATATCATTAGAGAGCAACAAAAGAAGGATAAGAGACGAGCAGACATTCGGGAAGGAAAAAAGAAAGTAGAAGGCATGTCCATAAGACAAAGATCCTCCAGTCCAGAGACAGACTCAGGTCAGTTTCCCCACACTCAACAATTGACGATTAAAAGGGAACATCTTAGTGCGCCCCCACAGGTAACAAGCCCAAATGGCACGACCCTAAGATGGGACGTACAGCCAAAGGTGTCATCCCCAAAATGGGTAACGACAACAATCCCTACTCCATCAACCACTCCTTCTGAAAATTATACAAATTCAGATGGTTATGATGATTCTGTTTATGATTACTTTGAAAAGTCACCACAGTTCATACCTCCACAGATTCTAATGACATCAGAGTATGTAGAATCAGACAGGTCATCAGAGGAAACATCAACAGATCAATCCTCAACAAAGAATAACACGTCCCCTGACACAGAATCAGAAGCCGCAGAGGACTCAACCACAGAAGACTTCAGAAGACTAACAGAATTTTCTCAAATTTTCATGGCTGACAGGGACGAACAAGAACAGTACCCTCATGATGAGCACCTAGATGAGCCCGATGAACGACAACCACCAATTGCCAGAAATAGTGAAGGAATAAACAACATCAAGTTCACTTTTGATGACATTCCTTACCCCAAATGGTCACGACGCATACAAGACTTCTATGCGTGGTGTTTACATAAGAGGTTAACTGTCTTCAATAACACAGATATTCTTGTAGATATGACTTCGCGTTTTACAGGAACTCTATTAGTTTGGTGGAGTTTGATGACAGAACAAACTCAGATACAATTGATGAGTATGCCCCTGCAAGAATTCATGCACAACCTCCACTCTCATTTCATTGGCAACCCAAACAATATTCTGGAAGAAAAGATAACAGAATTCTTCCAGCGTAAGTGCTCTTCATACAAGGTCAGAGATCTAGACAGACACTACCAAAGATTACTGCATTTTTTTATTCACTTGGGAGGTGACAATTCTTTAAAGCCAGTATTCTTGTCATCCATACCATCTTCTATATCTGCTATGGTAGAAAAAAGCCTGACCAGTAAGAACTTAAGAATCACTGACCTGACAGTTGGACAGATCCAACAAGAGATTCATTTAGGAGTCAGTGAATTGTGCCAGCGAAAGGAGATCATCCAAGGCTTCTTAAAACAAGATAAGCGCCTTGATCAGGTTTGCAGGAGCAAGACAAACGGATACAAAATTAAATGTACTCCTAAAGATTTGTGCCATTGTGCTCCAGGGCCCTCTAAGCAAAACATTAGGAGAAAAGACCGTCGCAGGTTTGTAAGAAGCACAGAAAGACCACGACGATCTCCCAGAAAATGGAAAAGATTTCTCCGTTTCAAGTGGAAAAGAAGTCCCCAAAGAAAATCAACCAAATGCTACATTTGCAATAAACCAGGACACTTTGCAAGAGACTGTCCAAAGGGACAAAAGAAACTGATAGCCTAGATAGAAAAGTATTCTGGATCCTCCTTGAGGGATAATGATTTGGAGTCAATTTTTTCCTTAGATGATGAACCATCTTCACAAACTATTTGCTGCCTTGAAGGATTTTTTACAGATTCCAGCTCAGAGCAAGACAGCCAATCTTCATCTGACGAACATCACAGGAGAATTTGTACCATCAGTGCTTATCCCAACCCAGACTCCATAAGAGAAAACTTCCCTATTTTGCCTTCGAGAAAGGTATCCTCATCCGAATCCAACATAGGAGAAGTTCGCAGCAATGATCAGGAAAGTTCTGAGGACGAAGAGAATTACCAATCACACAAAGAGAACGGAATCCCACTCATTGCAGCTTCACAGATGGCACCGCATGTAAAGGTGCAGGTATACTTTTCAAAGTACCATAGACCAGTAACTGCAATTGCTTTCATCGACACAGGTGCAGCAGAAAGTATGATTAACCCAGCAATCGTACATCAAGAGTTTCTTGTCCCCTATAAGAAGTCATTCATCTCTGCATCTGGTGATTTATTCCAAACACACTGTAAGACCAAAACCCTGAAGATCATACTTTTCATAATTGCACAATTAAAGCTTCTCTATTTGCTACTCATCTTCCTGGAAGGGATATAGTGCTAGGTTGGAATCTGATGCAGCAGTTACCTGAGCTAACCATTTTGACTACATGACTCAAGTATTATGGAAACTTTAAGCCATACACGACACTTACACGAATGTTTTCCATTGAGCCTGCAGAGAAAGCAAAGCAATTGTTTAGCTCATCTTTTGCAGAAAACCATACTGAGTTTCTACAGAAATGCCCGCATCCCTTATGGAAAAATCAGGAGTTCTTTGTGAAACTACCCTTCAAGCAGAATGAAGACATCCATCCTACAAAGGCTAGTCATTCAGGTATGAACCCTGAAAGTATTCAACTAGCTCGAGAAGAATGTTTCTCGTTACTGCAACAGGGATTGATTGAGCAGTCAGACTCACAATAGGCATGCGAAGCATTTTATGTTAACAAGCGCTCAGAAAAACTCAGAAGTAAGAAAAGGTTAGTGATCAACTACCAACCTCTGAATCATTTCCTACATGATGATAAGTTTCCCTTGCCAAAAAGAACGGCATTATTCGCTTCACTAGCCAAGGCAAAACTGTTCTCTAAATTTGACCTTAAAAGCGGATTTTGGCAACTTGAAATACACCCTGAGGAAAGATGGAAAACGGAATTTTGTATCCCAGGAGGACATTACCAATGGACGGTATTACCTTTCGGACTTAAGACTGCCCCGTCTCTATTCCAGAAAGCTATGACTAAGATTTTTTGGCCTATTCAGGACTCAGCATTGATATACATATATGACATCTTACTATTTAGTCCTGACAAGCATTCACATGAAATTTTGCTAAGACAATTTGCAGACCATGTGCAAAAGTACGGCATAATGCTTTCTGAAAGAAATGTGAAACTGTTTGAGAACAGCATAGAATTCTTGGGAATGAGACTTTCAGATGGACAATATCAGTCAGGACCTCATATAGCCCAAGAACTGTTAAAATTTAACAGCGAATTTGTTAAATATTTTGAAATATCGAAAGCGGAGAAAAAATTATTATAGGTATTAAAGAGTTTTTTATAATAAATATTATATTATTATTAAATTATTTAATCCTAATGGTTTTTAACTTGGCGGTATCCACTACTTTGGGAAAAAGTGTTATTTAACTTCTCAATATAAAACCAAATTAACAATGGGCTACTAAAGAGAACAATCGACCGAAATAAATAAAAAGTATGTATTCATTCTCCCAAAAGTGAAAACATACAATCGGCCCAAGGCGGAGAGAAAGGCGAGGCTTCTGAGAGATATGTTAACATAGAACAATAGTGAGTGTCGTCGCATGTCTTGGGACCTTATAAAAGATATCGCTGTTTTCAGCGTTTGGTACGAGTGTAAGTTTACGAGGTAAGTTTGTTTTGTTTAACAGGTTTTAGTATTCGATTTATATGTATTACATGGATACGGGGACCAAAACATACAAAATCGATTTTGCATAGAGACAAGCGACTGCCCCGATATGGCATATTATCAAGGCGCATTTTAGTAGTCGAGAGAGAAATAATTTGATGAAACCAAAGAACTCATTCACACAGCGGAGAAACCTGTGGTGGAAATTTCCTTTTATCTAGCCACGAACGCTTCTGCAGATGTTGCATCCCCGACAGGTTGGTGTTTCCCGTGTGCAAACCTATGGCATCCTCACTTGGTAGCATCATCTCCCTCGTGTTCCTCCTCCATCTAGTTTCTTTATTTGTTGTTGCTGCAGACATCGACACGAAGTTGTTGTCGAGAACTTGCAATGGAGAGGTGTATCCGTTGGGGAGCGATTATGAGGGTGCCTTGAAGGACACGATGGATGACTTGATCTTTAACGTGCCGAAATCCTCCGTCCTGGACTACTATTGCCGGCACACATACAGCGCCGTCACCCTGTACGGCCACGGAGTCTGCACCAGTTCCCTCTCGCCGCATGACTGTGAGGAGTGCATCGGGTCTGCTGGTTTTCAATTGTTTGAAGAGTGCACTCACAGCATCGGAGCCCAGGTCCAACTCATGGACTGCCGTCTCAGGTATGAGAATTACGAATTCCACAATGACGGGTAAGTACTCTGATCACGTTTTTAGCAAAACCGTTTCCTGCTCAGGCAGTTCGTCTTCTTCCATTTGGAATTGTCCGAGGAAAATACCCGTGTTAAGTAAAATACCATGTATCTGCATCTTGTTAACCATGTAAAAATGATCATGTGATCCTACCCAAATAATGAATATAGTCTCAAATCTCTATTATGCTTTTCGGGAGTGGTGCCGTGCTCGCGAAATAAAAAAGAGAAAATCTAGTCGGACTTGGATAAAAAGAGCACGTTACCAGACGGAATGGTGTTGTTGTGGCCTTTGATAGCAGATTGTTGTCGAGAACTTGCAACTTGAAATGGAGAGGTGTACCCACTGCGGAGCAGCAGCGACAGGAAAACCTTGGAGGATACGATACGATGGAAGGCTTGATTGCAAATACGTGGAATTCGTCCGCCTTGGACTACTACTGCCAGCACATGAACATTGATATCACCTTTTATGGCGATGGATGCATCTGGCATGCCAATAAGGAGTGCACTCACAGCGTCAGAACCCTGGTCCAACTCATGTACTGCTGACTCACATACGAGACGTACCAATTCCACAGTGACGGGTAAGGTTCCTTGTAGTCGAGGTTTTTGGAACAGACAGCGCTTGGTAAGTACCTGCTGCCGCAACAGGTAGAGTTGTCTGGTAATCAGTTGAACTTCCATTTCTTGGCAATTATCGCCTGAGAACTTCGTTGTGGTGCTTTCTAGCTTCACGAATGCATCTTACCCGGTAAACAGACTACTTCCTCGAGCTCAGCCTACTCTCAAATAATCACCTGCATCAGATCTCTATAAGATTGTAGTATAACTCTAGTTCCATAATTTTGATCCAGCCGAATCGGCACGTACAGATTTTCGGTGAGTTCACCTTGCATTGATCTAAGACGACTCGCTACGGCCTATTTCCGTTGCATTGACAACGAATCCTTCCCCGGTTTTGGTCGTAAATTACTTAGTCCACCCCCCAATGCCTGCCTGATTCATAGACCCTGACAGTCACTTTAAGCCTCCTGGATAGTCTATTGCAAGCCCCGCCGCTGCGACCGGCAGAAGCCACGGTTGATATGTAACCGGACCAGAGGTATTGTTGAAGGAATACAAGCGAAGGCAGAAATACAATTTGTGGTTTCGGCTGTAAAATTTGGGGTTTCAATAATAGAAAAATCGCACTTCTTCCTGCACGGAATCTCCTTTTTCTTTTCCCTAATTTATATATTATTGAATTTTGAGCTGGGCTTTGGACTTCGGCCAACTTTGGGGTTGTCCCGGTCTTTTATGACAAATGGGCTTACACTTCGCCTCTGAATACGGGGGCCTCATCTAATGGGCTCAATTTGGGCTTATACACTAAAGCGGAAAAAATGGGGCAATGTTCATTAATTTACGTGGTTCGGTCAAAACAGGTCATGAACTCCGCGTTAAAATTCCACTGTAACCAATGACTTACAAGCTCTGAGAAAGCCCCGCCCTAATTCTCCATAGAAAACCATCCCCTTGGATCTTCTTATCGCTCATCGAGTTATGTGGGCGCGATAGTTAGAGATAACGAGCGGTCGAGTTGTGAGAATGACGGATGCAATGGATTTGATCATGACAAGTATACGATGAAAAAGGATTAAACAAATGGAAATAAACTTTATTTCAGTTCCCTTTTTATTAAAAAAAAAATGTGAAGACAATAGTCCACTACAATAAGAGGAGTAGCTCGCCAGGCTTATATATTATATTGTAATAATTTTCTTTTCCAACGTGAGATTTTAGATTTAAAATATTTGAGTTGCGACCTTTCTCAACACACTTTGATGCAGAAGCTGATGATCATGAGATGAACTTCAAATGTTGCCATCAACTTTTGTTGAGCAGCCAGGTCGAGTCTTCACTTTACTTGACTAGATGAAGATGTAGGTGAGAGACATAATCAAAAGATAGCAAGACATGGCGTTGCCTGATGTTTCCTAAATTAAGAACTCTGTCCAACTTCGCATCTCCCATTATTGTAATTTCCAGTCCTTATTCAATTGTCACAATGGGCCGATTTTTTGACCCAATCCCTTCTTCTCTAAGTCCAGTGTGTCTTAAAAAGGAAAGTAAGAAACAGAAAAGGCCATCAAACGTCGGCGTCTGGACCACCACATCCATGTCAGTGTATCATCGTCCTCGGCGGACATTTATTCCGATTCTGTCGCCGGCCCCCACTCCCCCGTGGGGGTTGGGGGTTTTGCCGGGGGGGGGTAACAATGGACTCATGATTAGATGAATTTATTGCGCTATTGTTTCATCATGACGAGATGGTTTTGCAACACTAGGAAGAAGGAAAACAGAGAGCCTCTATAATTTAGGGAAGAGTAATTATAGGGAGGGGGAGGCCGCTGATTTCGGGGAGGTGTGTGCGCCAATCGGAATCTCCCTCCCCCCCACGCACAGTCAAAGATTGAAGGCTATTCGGACAAACGGGATTATTATTATTATTATTATTATTATTTTGCTTCTAAACTCTGCAATGTAATGACAATCCGACAGAAGCCCATAATTTAGGATTTGATCCCCTTGCCCCCCTCCCCTTTTTAACCTCGCTTCGGCTTCTTTATATAGTGTCTTTGCCGGGAGCGAGACACATTGTCCGCTTTGTTGTTGTGGCTTCACCATCGGTTGTTGCGGCTTCGCCATCGGTTGTTGCTCTAGGGACAGACCCACATAGCGTGTAAAGGGTGAAGGGGAAGGGGGAGAGAGATGGAAAGATAGCGCCTTTCTCTTGTTGGGGCCAAGTTGGGGTTCGGATCAGGTCCGGGTTTTCTTTTATGCTTGTGAGTTTTTAGGTAGATCTCGTCCCTTATGTTTCTGTTTGACGTGTTCGTCTTCATGAATGCGCTGTTGGGTATGCCGCAAGTTTTTTTTTTTTTTTTTGCTTTTCTTTTGTAATGGCGAGGTTGGTTTGTTTGGGATGTGTTTTTTTTTCATGGCAGATCTGAAGGGATAGAAATTTGCTTTGCTGTGGTGTTTTGGGATCGGTTTTGTGTTTGATTGTCTGGTTTCTTTTGTCATCCTTTTCGCATTTCCGCGGATGGGAGGCAGTGTTGTTCATGGGGTGACTTCAAGGTTCGCGATGATCTGATCTGGTTTTTCGGCAGGGTGTGTGTTAATTGTTGTGAGGGCTTGCTGTTGCTGTTGGTCATTTCTTGATGATATCGCGGGATCTTGCGAGTTACTTACTAATTGGATTGAAATGAAATGTCCGCCTACTTTGTAATTTGTGGTGGTTGACCGTTAGACGATTTAATGATGCTTGACTACTGTTCATCCTCTGTTTTTGTTCCTGCCGATGCAGATCTCGGGAAAGATTGACAAATCTTTAGGTGAAAGATGGCATTAGGGAAATATAGTAGGATCGACAACAAGAAATCCTCCTCGAATCACGGCACGACGGTGTCTATCGTTGCATTTGTGGCCCTCTGTCTGGTTGGAGTATGGATGCTGACGTCATCATCCATGGCTCCGGCTCAGAAGGTGAACGTGTCTCAGGAAACCAGCAGAGATGAGGTGAAGGGTCAGGTCGCGGAGAGCAGCGATGAAGTACAACAGATGAATGTGGTGCCAGAACAGGGGAACGACAATGCTCCGGCCAAAGAAAATGCCGGTCAGCAATTCGAGGATAGCCCAGGCGATTTACCTGAGGATGCCATTAAAGGGGACACCAACGAGGAAGCCAAGAGCTCGCTGGATAATCAGGAAGAGAAACCAGAAGACAAAATTGAGGAAACACAAATTACAGAGGATGATCCTACGATTAAATCATCTGAAGGGGAGTCGAGTCAAGCCAAGGGCGGAAATGATTCCACTGGACAAGGGGAGTCAGATCAAGGTAGCAGCGAAACCAGTCAGGGGAAGTCCCAAGATGGTTTGGGAGAAGGGGAGACGGGAACATATCATGGAGAGAAGAAATCTGAGGCTGGGGAGGTTGTGAAAGGATCGGAGGAGACTTCCGAGGAATCCAAGAGTGACGAAAAGGTGGATGAAGGGCAAGGCCAGATGGAAGAGAAAGATAATCAGAGTGGGAATGAAGAATCGACTGAGACGAAGAACGAGCACCAAAACCAGGCCGATGCGTCAAAGGAAACATTTCCTTCGGGGGCTCAGTCGGAGCTTCTGAAGGAAACCACCACCGAGAACGGGGCATTTTCTACACAGGCAGTGGAGTCAAAGGAAGAAAAGGAATCGAGGGAATCTCCAAAGCAACAGGTCAGCTACACTTGGAAAGTCTGTAATGTCTCTGCCGGTGCAGACTACATCCCCTGCCTTGACAACCTGCAAGCAGTGAGGGCCCTCAAAACGACAAAGCATTACGAGCATAGAGAGAGGCATTGTCCTCAGGATCCACCCACATGCCTCGTTGGCCTCCCTGAAGGATACAAAAGGCCGATTGAATGGCCTACAAGCAGAGAGAAGGTGGGAGAATTCCTCCGAATTTGATCAGTTTATTCTTGTGCTGCTGTTGTCTCCATTTAATGCTTAATTTCCCGTGCTGCAGATTTGGTATTACAACGTTCCCCATGCCCAGCTAGCAGAGTATAAGGGTCACCAAAACTGGGTTAAAGTCTCCGGAGAATACCTTACTTTCCCTGGTGGTGGAACCCAATTTCAACACGGTGCTCTTCATTATATTGACTTCATCAAGGAGGTGAGTCTGTACCCGTTTGATCCTATAGCCTCTTCTGGAGGTTATACCGGACCGATTTCATGTTTGACAGTCTGTTCCTGACATTTCTTGGGGGAAACACACCCGTGTGATCTTGGACGTTGGATGCGGTGTTGCGAGTTTTGGAGGCTTCCTCTTTGATAGAGATGTGGTGACCATGTCATTTGCTCCCAAGGACGAACATGAAGCACAAGTTCAGTTTGCTTTAGAGAGAGGGATTCCTGCTATATCAGCAGTCATGGGCACAGTAAGGTTGCCATTCCCCAGCAAAGTCTTTGATGCCATTCATTGTGCTCGCTGCAGAGTGCCATGGCATATTGAAGGTACTGTTTCAGCGCTTTGTATTGTTATTATTCTCGGAAACCTATCCCGTTCGGTACCTTTAGAAAATTCAGTGAACTAAACCACCGGATACTTGCAGGTGGTAAACTCCTTTTAGAGCTTAACCGTGTGTTACGGCCTGGGGGGCACTTTATCTGGTCGGCCACTCCGGTGTATGAGAAGCTTGAAGAAGATGTTGAAATCTGGAAAGGTGGGTTTTCTACTTCCAATGAGGATGGTTATATCAATAATGATGCTCATAGAATACTTTGTCCATCACGATGTTTTTGCAGCGATGACTGAACTAACAAAGGCCATGTGCTGGGATCTCATATCTATTAACAAAGACAAATTGAACGGGGTCGCTATCGCTACGTATAGGAAGCCCTCTTCCAACGATTGTTATGAGAGAAGGTCTCAGAGTGAGCCTCCACTATGTAAAGAATCTGATGATCCAAATGCCGCCTGGTACATTCCCTTTTTCGCAAATGCTACAACAGTATTGTCTAGTATAGGTGTTAAATTTGAACTTTTGCATATTTTCACCTTTTGTTCGGGTAGGAACATAACCCTCCAAGCATGCATGCATAAGATACCCGCGGAGCCCAATGAGCGAGGTTCCCAATGGCCAGAGCAATGGCCGGAAAGGCTGGTGAAGACGCCTTACTGGCTGTCGAGCTCTCAGGTTGGGGTTTACGGCAAACCAGCTCCGGAGGATTTCAATGCTGATAATGAGCATTGGCAACGTGTGGTCACCAAGACATATCTGACAAGAATCGGGATCGACTGGTCGTCAGTTAGAAACGTCATGGACATGAGAGCTGTTTACGGAGGGCAAGTCTATTTAAATCTTTTCAACTAACTCTTATTAATGTCTTGCCTTTTCTTCTGATCTCTATCCAACAACAGTTTAATCGAGGTTGACTTGCAGGTTTGCCGCTGCTCTCAAAGATATGAATGTTTGGGTTATGAATGTGATTTCAATCGACGCCCCGGATACTCTACCTATAATCTACGAACGTGGGCTGTTTGGCATTTACCATGACTGGTGTGAATCCTTCAGCACCTATCCCAGAACTTACGATCTTCTCCATGCTGACCATCTATTCTCCCGAATCAAAAAGAGGTAAGCAAAAGTTTCCCCCCTCGTGAACAATGCTCGAAGTTTAAAACTCCGAGAATGTTGTGCTTGAATCGACGTTGATATCAGTTTCGTTTTAATCTGCTTCTTCTCGGAACATCAAACATGCTTCCCATAAAAGAGTCGTGGCTATTATTGTCTGGAATCAGCTATGGAATTTCCGGGAGCATTACTTTCTGTCGGTCTGGTTCACGGAGAAATGTTTGACCCTGAGCCTGAGCATGTTCCTGTTCTAATATGTCGCTGCTATTTCTCCCATCTTCAGGTGCAATTTGAAGGGTGTCGTTGCCGAGGTAGATAGGATATTGAGGCCGGAAGGCAAGCTAATCATCCGTGACAATGTAGACACGATCAACGAGGTTGAGAACATGGTGAGATCGATGCAGTGGGAAGTCCGGCTGACCTACTCCAAGGACAAGGAAGGGTTGCTGTGCGTGCAGAAATCGACCTGGCGGCCAAACGAGTCAGAGACCCTTAGCTACGCCATCGAATAGACATCTCGAAAATGCTCCTCTTTTTTGGTGTAAAGAACGGTAGATTTTTGCAAAGCCCCGATGGAACTTAGTTCTCTTGTTCATCAGTAGGCCAAAGTAAGTCTGCCTCTCTAATGTTGCAGTCCTTCCTTTCCCTTCTGCAATTTCCTGTTCTTGTCAGAGAAATTCTTGTAATTACATTTCTCATTGGTTCATCAACAAGGTTCAGAAATGTTAATTTCTCATTTTGACTCGTCCTTAAAGGTTAATTCGATTCGAACATCATTAGATTATTTCGGGATATGATTACTTGTTTATGAACAGCTACTAAACTAAATAAAGTAAAAGATAGGAAGTGCTTCATTGAGAGAATAAATGGGAAAAGGGAACGAGTCGCCTGGGGAATTCACTGGGCTAATATCCATTTGTAAACTCCTTCCTTCTGCCTATTCTCATGCTTAATCTCACCTCTCGTTCTCTCATTTCCCACCTCTCATTTTCTCAGAAAAACATCAAGAATCGCCTAGAAAAATTTAAACCTTGTTCAGACGCAGAGAAAGAAGAGAAGGGGGGAAAAATAGTGGGTTGGATTGGAGAGAAAACTCAAAGCAAATGGAAGACGAGAGCTTTACAAATCTAGGGAGCCCCGAGAGCCCTTGCCTCCTTGGCAAGGCCAATCCCAACAAGGAACAGGACAGGTTCCTTCCCGTGGCGAATGTCGGACGGATCATGAAGAAAGTCCTCCCTATGAGCGGCAAGATCTCCAAGGACGCGAAAGAGACCGTCCAGGAGTGCGTCTCTGAGTTCATCAGCTTCGTCACCGGGGAGGCCTCCGACAAGTGCCAGAGGGAGAAGAGGAAGACCATCAATGGCGACGACGTCATCTGGGCGATCACCACTCTCGGGTTCGAGGACTACGCTGCCCCCTTGAAGGCGTACCTCAACAAGTACAAGGAGATGGAGGGGGACAGGGTCAGTGTCCCTGGCAGGAGCACTCAAAGGATGCAATTGCCGCAACATCAGCAGCAGCAGCAGCAGGAGGGCGGGGACATTGATCTCAACATTAACAACAGCGACATCGACGTGAACTACGGAGGCGGCTGCGACGATAATAATACCAATGGGGTGTATCCTACTTACATGGGTAGTGTTGGGTGTGATCATTACCATCTCCAGCAGCAGCAGCCACTGTCCATGGCTTTCACCGCAACCTCCATTCAGAAGCCATTACACCCGGATCAGCTTGATTCTCTGGGCCAATGGTAGAAGAATGAGTACAAAGACAACACTCGGGACACGGGGGATACACGTATAATTCTATAATTCTCTTCAGGCATTGAATGCACTTGTTCTTCTCAAATGGTTTGCTGTATACTGGAATGATTATCACTACTGGAGTGGATGTGTAATAAGAGAGAACAAGCAGCCTTTCTTTTCTGTATAATTAGAGTAATGTTCCTTTATTGATGTGATATGATTTAGGCTACGTTTGGAAACCGAGGAAACGAGACTGCATCACTAATCCAATAACATCCTTAATTATTGGGATGACTTTCAATTTTTGGTTCGAACTTCCTCAATTTTCCCCAACTCCCCCACCCCCTCCCAACTAACTCGATCTTTTTGCTAATTTAATTGCCCGTGTATTTATGATTGGGATCAAAATGCCTCCCTATAAGAGAGAGAGAGAGAGAGTGAAATAAGAGTTTCGAGGCGAAAAGGAAAAATGAACACTTGGGAGGAAGGTGCATTTTGAAACGAGGTGGAATCCCTGAGGGAACTACTGGAATTTTCTCAGGAAGAAAAGGAGTAGATAACGAGGAGGCGGTACGTGGATACAGGGAAGGAGTGCTGCGAACGAAGGTGATGCAGTGAAAAGGAGTGATCTTGAGGAAATCCGAAAAGATTTGGTAATCTTGGGGCAAGTCAAAAGGAACCCCGATCGGGTAGAACTGGGAAACACCCGGGTCGCCCTCAAAACCCCTGCTTTCTCGTTTCTTGATCGGCTAATCCGCCTCGGAGACGAGTTCAGGGTTCTTCTTCTTCTTTTACTTGGTTTTCTTTTTTTCTTTTTAATGCTTTGGATGGCGATCAGCGTGCCCCTTTCTGAGTAGTTAGTTGTTTGGAGGTCATGAAATAATGCCGTGTTTCTTACCGAAGGTTTGCCTTTTTACTGCTCGTGGGATTTGGATTGAAGCTGTTTGGGAATTCGATTGTTTTCATAGGTGGCAATGACCCCATGGTTGGTGGATCTGGAATTGATAGTTTTGTGTTAGCCATGATGTAGGGAAGTTGAAACTGGCCTTGTAGGGGCATCGGGGGTTGTTTTGTTTCTTGTTTTGGCGGGCTGAAGAAGTCCCACTGAAGATTTATGATCATGGGTGATTCTCTTTTAGTATTAGGCCAGGAATCGTTCTCCTCGCTCAGGGATTTTTTTTTAAGCGAGTTCGTTTGGCTTGGTTACCTAGGATTTCCGAGTTGGTTCTTGCATTTTTCTTGTTCCAGTGTGAGTAGGATATGGGGTAGATGGTGGCTTCTTCTTGGTTGGCGCTGCCATGGTTGTTTGTTTCCTTTGAATGTAAAATATATCAACACTATACAAAAGTGTACGAGGTTTTTGCAATTCGGAACTTCCTGTTCTCTCAATGTTACGATCTGCGTACATGTGAGTTATGATAAAGGAAGTGTACTCATGTTTCTCTTAGAACAATTCGATGTTATGATTCTATAATTAACAGTTCCTCTTTGAAGGAACCCTGATGGATTCTCGCCAGAGGAATCATCCCAAGTATATTCTGGATAACTTCACCTCCTTGGATCAGGTCCTTATTTGGTTATATGGGTACTTTTTTACTATGTTCGCTTTTTGCCGTCATATGTGGAAATCACGAACCAAAGATTCTTTTTTATGCTTATGATGACAAATTGAATCGAAATATCATGGGAGGTTCATTTGTGGTTTAGGTAACATCTGCACTGCGGGAATCTGGTCTCGAATCATCAAATTTGATACTCGGTATTGATTTCACAAAGAGCAATGAATGTACAGGTAACTATGCTTTTGAGGGGGGACGGGCTTGAAAAAACCTCTGGCTTGTGTCTTAAGAAATAGTCTCTAATTATCTTGTAGGCAAATATTCTTTCCAGAGGAGAAACCTTCATGCAGTCGGCAACATACAGAACCCGTATGAGCAAGCCCTCTCTATAATCGGCAGGACATTATCCCCCTTTGATGATGACAACATGATACCATATTTTGGGTTTGGCGATGGTCAGTGCATGCCATTAAGGTCTTTTCAGTAAAAAGAAGCACACATCTTTGTTTCTATCAATCATCATCAATGAAGATTTTTCTTTCCAGCTTCAACACATGATCATCACGTCTTCCGCTTTTTGCTGATCAGCAATCTTGTCGGGGTTTCGAGGAAGTGCTTTCTCGCTACAGAGAAATTGTACCATATCTAAAGCTGTTGGGTAGGCTGCCTCTACTTGTAGTCTGCTGTATTTTTTTCATTTCGAGTTTGTGCAACTCTAAATTCATTTACTTCTCTGTTGGGACCATATGCAGGACCCACATCTTTTGGCCCAATAATTGATGCAGCGATCGACATTGTGGCAGCCAGCAATGGACAGTTTCACATTCTTGTCATAATCGCTGATGGGCAGGTCCTTAAGATTTCTGATTCAAGCAATTTATCATGCACCATAAACAATTTTTCCTGCAAGGAAAATGGACCCATTCTCAAAGGGACTTCCATAGCTTCATGCATTTACAGGTAACTCGGATTCCTGATTTACCTCCCAGGAGACTCAGCCCACAAGAGCAGGCGACTATAAACTCCATAGTATCCGCCAGGTGATTATGGTTTAAATCCCTGGTCTTTTCTCAATTACGTGTGGTCTGTACAAGTATGGCAAGCTGGCAGTTATGCTTTCTTGATTTGTCCATTTTCTGTAGATCAGTCAATATCCACTGTCCATAATACTAGTTGGAGTTGGCGACAGACCATGGGATGCTATGAAACAGCTTGACAACAACATTCCTCAGCGTGAATTTGACAACTTTCAGGTCGTGAGAAGTAATCTCGTCCGTTTCATAATCCATCCAAAACTTGTGCTGAACAAGCCCGAGAAATCAATCAGGAAATTCAATTTTTTATCTGTTGCCCCTTTATTCGTCTTCCTTCTGAATGGGAGCTTGCTCCTTGCTGCCCCATTGAAGCACTCCATTTTTTATTATTATACAGCTCTGCTTGGGATGACCTTTTTTTTTGTTTTGTCAACTTCACGGAGATTGTTTCGGAGCACCCAGAGCCATCAAAGAAGGAAGCTGCTTTTGCCCCTGCTGCACTAATGGAAATCCCTTTCCAGTACAGGGCTGCCGAAGGCATTGGCCATCTCAGGTAAACATCGGGTGATCCAGTTCATTTTGATCATATCGACTCTTCTTACTTGAGGAAAATCTTCTAATTCTGTTTCAGGGATCCGAAAGCTCTTCCACGAATGAAGCCGCTTCCTCCTCCATTGACAGATAATGATATCAGGGCAGATTCGCTAACGCCTCTAACCGGTGGAGGAAGTCAGTCTACCGCACCTGCCGAATTGGTAAATTTCTGCTCTGCTTAGACCAGAGAGTTTGAGTTTCTTCTTCTCCTCTTCCCCCTTACCTTACTGATTATAATTGCTGCTTCTGTCCTTAGGTCTGCCCAATATGCCTGACAAATCCCAGAGACATGGCCTTAGGATGCGGCCACATGGTAAGCCGTATCCTCCCTCCCCCCACCCCCCTGCTTGCCGATATGGATATGATACGAGGCCTAACTCTCCCCGTCATGTTTGTTCTTTTTTCTTCTTCTCTCTAGACATACAAAGAATGCGGCCCGGCACTGTCCAGCTGTCTTCTGTGCCGGATGCCTATCATAACCCGCATCAGGCTCTTCAGGTAGCTCTCATCCCACTCTTAACACAACCGGAAGAAGTGCGTCTCAGGTGCCGGATGATACACCAAAGTCTATTTGATCACAATTCTCGGATCTGGGCTTTTTATATCATTGCAAAGATGGGAGTTGGGAGTATATTACTGTTTCTTTTACTTGGGGAGGGTGGTTCTTGGCTTCATCCTGCCGTGGAAGATCACGTAGCTCAACAGGTGGTGATGTTCTTGAAGCATGTGCAGTATTAACCCTCGTCACTTTGCTCCTGAATTTTTGTGTAAAGTTGCCAAAACTTGAAAGCCAAAATTAACCCTCGTAACATTTATTAACCCTGCTGTCCTGTTGCCTTTTGCATATCTCCAGTTCAAGTGATTCGGATAGACGCAGCTATTTCATTAATCATTGGACGACTCTCGCCTTACTCCCATGGTAGCCGCATCCCTTTATTTTCAGGGACGAACTTCGGAAACAGAGGAGGAGGCGCCCCCGATCCTCGGTCCGTCGCAAAAGACGGCAACATCAAAGCCAAAGACAAACAGCTAACAAGGCTCCACAGAGGGATGGATAGATGGAGACTATCATCGTCCACATGCTAGGTAGTGGAATATAAACATTCAGAGAGCTAACAAGAGGTTGCCGCACCGGCGCTTCATATCTTCTTCCTAGATCACTTGCCGGAAATGACTTTACGGATTATCTTCCCTCTAGTGGGTGGCAAGTTACCGAAAGTTGGGGCCGGGTGAGCCTTAACTGTCCCCCGTCCTCCACCGCCGCCACCACCATCACCTCCTCCTCCTCCTCCTCCTCCTGAGGACTGCTGGCTTGCTTCCTTGCTGCTGCTGCTCATCTCTGCACGGCCTTCTTCCCCTCTCCGCTTGTTCTAAAGAAAATCTGCAGCCAAAACATCAATTTATCAAGTGGGAGTTTGGGGGGTGAGGGGGACGATAAACATCCAAGAGATTATGGGTTGTGAGAGCAGATGACGAGGGGGAATTGGTGGGCCTTCATTTTGCAGTGGCGCGGACGATGACGTCATCGTGTGACGTCGCGCATAGCCCTTGATGACTCTTTTTTTTTTTGTTAACGAGAAAACGTGATGGAATTTAGAAATTAGAAGGCGGAGAGGATTCAAAAAGATGCGAATCGATTGCTTTGTGTTGAAAGTTCTCTGCGGGCGTTCTTGTTGCCAGCTGGCCGGCCGACAATTCCAGAAAAATAAATAAATAAGAAAATGAATAAAGTCATGGGAGACATGTTTCCGTTTTTTTAGGTAAAAGTGTCGGGGGAATGAAAAGATTGGGAATTTCACGGAGAAGAGGTTAAGTTACAATAACTTATGTTCGGGTGCATTCTTTCGGCTTTGAATTTGTTAACATGTAGGATATACGTGCGACGCGTTTGGTTCGCAAAATTATGATACCATGGGAACATGATTTCATAATGGAATGAAATCATGAGCGTGTATTCTTTGGTTTAATTAAAATGATTTTCAATGACAAAATTACCTTCACACTTTAATTTATAAAAAGTAAATGCTGACATTAATTAATAAAATGTGTTAATAAAATGTTGAAAAAAGAAAGGGAATGAAATGTGTATTTTCATGCCTATTACAACAGAACGTGAATGGTATAACCCCTGGTGAATGGACCTTCCCCTTCCTCCGATAATTGCTGTCCGATTACGACATCCCACCCAGCGTTTCCTTTATTATCATCCCAACCTTTTCTTTTTTTTTTTTTTTTTGTCTTTCTTATTAGTTTTAGCTTTTTCTCAACTCTTGAGTTTCCTCGTTAGATCGTGTTCTACGAAAGGTGGACCTTTTTGGCGACTGATTTTAGGCTCATAGACCGCTGGGTTTGGGAAGGCATAGTCGTCCATGGGATTGATGTATCTTAGCACAAGCGCCCCGAATCGACGACGAACATCCGCATATCGTCGACCAAGTTAAAGGATAACGATTAATTTCGGGCGATAACGATTACAAGTGAATAAAGCGGCTGAACCTTAATTCTAACGCACGACAACGATAGACGACGATTTCGTATTAATTTCAACGCATATTCGGTGACGTTGAGTCGATTCCATTCAACTTCCCCGTATTTCACGATTTTTCATTTTATGATCAATATAAATCGTTTTCTTGAACACATTTTACACGTCAAAGTCGTAACCTGTTTTGTGTGGACAAAAACCTCTCGGTATTCTCGGAGTTCGGATGGTTTTGAATTTTTGTTTTGTTGAAACCAAAAAATGCTCAAAGACTTTTTCTTTACTAGACTTAGTTTTCAAGCATCTTCTTTGAAGTGGATAAACATCACATCGTCCTTTGATCAGGTCATACGACGATGATGCATTGGGCCCCATAATGGGCTCATTATTGATATTGGGCCGGACTATCTTTCTCGTTCCGTTATTTCGAAAAAAAAAAAAACAACCATGGAAGGAAGCGGAAGGAGCCTAAACACTCAGACTCAACCAACCGTCCCCACTAGCATGAAGGCCTTGTAGTTGACGGTTCGGACGACATCGCGGCCGCCCCACGCTGCCTCTAGCTCAGCCACAACCTCCTCCGACAGCAATTTCAACCCGTCTTCCTTCGCTTTGGTGATGATGGATGATGATTCCGCCACCTTCAGCAATCCTTGGAAGGACAGCTCCTGGGGTATCCTAAGCTGCAAGGGCTCGCCTTCCTTCCCGAGCCCGATGCTCTCAAACGGAAATGGGATCGTCCTATACCCCTCCATTATTAAGCGCCTCGAGTCAGGGTGCCAGAACTCCGTGACCGCCTTGTGAAGGCGTGCCTCCACCTTTTCGAACTCGGGGTTGACCTCCATCCAGTGGTAGCCCCAGACGGCGATCACTCCTCCCGGCTTACGAAGGACGCGTTTCGCAAGGGCGTAGAACTTTGGAAGGTCGAACCAATGTGCCGCCGTCGCGACAGTGATCAGGTCCACGGAGCCCTCACCCCCGAGCAGCACGACCATCTCGTCATCAGTCATGGTCGTCGGGGTGTGGACGTAGCGGACGCGGGGGTGGGGCATCGCGTAGCTGAGCTGGGCCTCACTTATGTCGGTGGCGATCACTTGCTGGTAGTGCTCAGCGACCTGACGGATCAAAGCGTTGAAGCTAAAAGTTATGGTCCGGAAAAAGCAAAAGGCCGCAGAAAAGGAGAAGCGGGGACAGAAGGCAAAGAACCCCGATGGCGGCCTGGCCGTTGCCGGTGCCGACATCCCAGGCGAGGGAGTGCTGGGGGGTGAGAGAGGCGAGCATGCCGTACCATTCGGAGGGGTAGGTAGGGCGACCCTCCAGGTAAGTCCCCGCCTGCTTGTCGAACAGACCCGCCATCTCTATTCAAGTGTTCCTCAAGATTGAGATTTTTCTTATAATAATGACAATGAAATAGCATTGAAATTAAAGAAAGGAAAAGTCGTTGTTGACGGAGACAAGGCGGCCCATTGGGGGAAGGCGACTCCCTCCTAAGTTTTGGTAACATCGTTCACGTAATTATACAAATATTTTCAAAATTAGTGAAATTATTGTTATTATCCAGAGCCAACCTGACCTTTTGCTTCAATCTTCTTTCGCCCGCCGGACATCAGCGAAGAGCGGCGGAGGCCAGATCATGCCGTTGCACCACTGCTGGAACGCCTCTGAAGCTTAATTTGTGTGGATGACGATGATGGGCAGGGGACAGCGAGTTTGGAGTTGGAGATGAGAGGTGCGGGGTTATTGTTGTTGTCGTCGGTCACTCCGGGTGCGAGGCAGCCCTCGCATCTGCGTGGATGGGGGCAAAAACTCTCCTCCTTACCCTGAATATCTACCGAATCGCGCGGCTGTTCCATGGCAATTCGGACTTGACAAGCGCTATGCTCGCCAACTGTTTGCTAGTACGCTATCCTGTAGATAAGGACTTCGCCACTGCTACTTGATGACTTTAGGATGAAAGGATTGTCTGAAATTTCCATGAGATAGTGTGATTCTTCTTCTTTTACGGCCTTGCAATCCAGCAGTTGGAGGCCCCGCGAAATCACAGTTAGTGCATGAAGTGGATGCCCTGGGAGGTAAAATTGGAAAGATTGCTGATAAGTACGTGATGGTTTGCTGGCAACAAGAGGAAGTCTGTCCTCTTGTTCCTCCTTTGTCATCTCTCTTGATGTCATAGCTTCGTGGGGTTCAGTCTTTGTATTTTGTTATTTCATTAAGTGTGAATGAATCTTGCTTCTTCATGGACAATCTTAGTTTTTAGTCTCGACTCCTAAACTAGTCTGTCACGGATGAAATATCACTCGGTTATATTCTACCAGTGACTGCAGTTTCTCGGCACTTGTTAGTTTCACCAGAGTATCCCGCCTGATTTAAAGAGTGTTTAGTCATCTGTTGACTCTGGGAGACTTCAGAAGTCCACATGTGAATCTGACGAACTCTTTGTTGTATTCTACTCCAGAAGATTAATGTCATGTATTGCTTTGGCTCGTGTTAAATGCATTTCCTGTCATGATTTCAGATGCTACTTGCAAAAGTGTGTTCTCAACAGCTCCAGAGGTCCTGCTGTCCGAGAACTTCGTGCCCAGACAGATAAAAGGGAATATGCTCTTGAAATGAAGAAAATAGTTGAAAGGCAAGTTAGTTTTCCAGTCAATATCTGCTCATAGCCTTTTGAGCTCGCAAATTTTTTGAATTTACCGATCGGATCTTTCACGTGGCTTTCTTCCACACAGAAATTTCTTTTATGATGTCTTATTGTTGAGCCATATTTTGTACTGAATAGGATTGTTTCCTTGAATTTTCAGCACTCCCAATCTCTGCATCAGAGAGGCAATGGTGACAGACATCCTTCTCGGGAAGAATGAAAATGTGGAAGGTGTTGTACATTTTTTGGAATGAACTTCTATGCACCATCTGTAATTCTCACCACCAGAACTTTCATGAGTGGTAAATTATGGGTCGGTAGAACTTGCATGTCTGCTGGAAGAGCCGGTGAATCTGCTTCACAGGGACTCGCAGAGAACTCGCAGCAACTTGGATTTGAGACAGACAGGTTAAAAAATGGGACTCCAGCTCAGGTAGACCTCCGTACTGTTGATTTTTCTGAACTTGAACCCCACCATGGAGATGAAGAGGTTAGCAAACGTGTAAAGTGATTGTTTTTTCATGGAGTAGGGACATGAATTTGCCAACAATGCACACTGGATGTGGACAATTAGTTTGTCTGGTGTTACTAGGAGTATGCCAACTCTGGGGGAACTAATTTAATAGGTTATAGAAGTCTGGTAGGCAACAAGGATCTGGTTTTTGTAATAGTAGCTGGAGCTGAGCTCCGCCTATTGACTTCAACCTTTCTCGCAACGTATTAAGGTTAAGTTACACGCATTAGTTAGGCATGGGCAACAAACTAAACAATCCTTTTTCCCTTTTCAGGGCCGGGTTGATTTATGATTGATTACTACCACAGATTGTTCTATGATATGACTTGACTATTCATAGGTCAGTTGGTTCAGCTTTGATCCAGAATTTCATATTGTAAGAGATCAGTTGAGCTGTCATCTGACAAGAACGATAGAGAATACTCACCAACTAATCAAAGACAATTTGCACGAAACGCCAACATATGGCGGCTGGGTAGAAGCTAAGGAGCCTGGATATTACCTTTCCATCGAGGATAAGGTAACCCTCCATCAGTAGCTGGATGCCTGATTGAAAGCCCTATCTGACCAGTTTGACATCAATGTGCTAGTACTGTCAGTCAATAGATGGTTTAAAACGTTTTCTAATGTAACCATTGACAATTATCACTAGATCATCTGGTCAGCCTGCGAAGGACTGTTCCACTCTCGAGAGTCTCCTCAAGAAGCCCCCGCATGTGGGATAGTAAGTCCTATGTGCCCATGGTTTTGGAAATAATGATCTATCCAGAGTAGAAAAGGAACGTGTTGAGATTGACAACAAGTACCAGGATTTCATCTTGCGACAGAAGAGTAAGCTTCAACAGGTTAATTTTCATCGGCAATGGCATGTGTTGATTTCTTTTTCTCTCTCCCCTAGTTCAAAGCCTTTTTGGTGCCTGCAGATGGTGCATCAACGACAGAGACCACTCCCTGAGGATTTGGATTATTATGCTATGAATACTCTCTCCCTCGAAGCCAGGTAGAAGCTATCAAAGGTATGTTGAAGCCAGCCACGGACATCCTTATCAAAAAATGGACTACTTTTTCGAGGGTCTTAGATTAGATGGTTGCCATCCTGTGGCCATGTGTCCCACATTTAACTACACGAACTTACCCGCCCAATGTTTCTTCTACTGGATTTCTTCAACTGTGGCAACAGGGGTGCATATCCGTTATGTTCATTTCCCTGCTGTTGCGGTGGGCGGCATCACAACTGCCCAGATGTATTGTGTAATTGTCTTTCAGAAATCTGCTTGGTTGCACATGTACAAAATGCTTGTCCAGGTCAGGCCACAGATGATCGGACTAGCAAGCAGGGCGGGTGGAGTGGATCCAGCTGATATAACAGCACTTTTGATTGCTCTCGAGAGTTGACGTAGAATTGCTCAGGCATTGAGGATGCAGAAGCTGATGCGATCACCTGCAAAAGAAGATGCTGACATCTCCAAGATTACTGGATGTATCTGAAGATTATGGTCTTAGGATTACACCCTTGATCAACAACACTGAATTCATAATCATGAGATAATAGTTAATTATTCAAATAAATTTTGATGAATTGTGGAATATTGTGTAGAAATTCTAATGATAAGCAACAAGGATCACAAGGAAACTCGGGCATCAACAAAGCCTCGGTCCATTACATCTGCTCCCTACATCAATCGGGGCAAGATCAACAGTCGCCAGTGTCCGATGATAACTTCATCCTCAGGTGTTTCTGTATCCCCCAGGTTGGCGATATGAGATGTAAGCAGAGGGGGCCAGCCGCTACTTTGCTGGGTTGGACTTCTCGGGCGAGCATTTCTCGACAGACGCGGCCGAGGAAGCAGCGGATTCTTCGGCTTCGAAGACCTCCCGCAGCCTCTGTTGAAGGACGCGAACCCTGTCCTCCGTCCTGCGGAGTTTCCTGTAGCGGTAGGTCATCCAGAGGGAGAAACCGCCGTAGACGAGGATGTAAGAAGCCCAGACGTAAGGGTAAGTCTCCGCGTTCTCTTTAATCTTTCGATACTGCTCCTGCAACGATCCCGTCCAACCAACCGGGGACGAACCCTCGTCTCCCTGGCTTCCATTCTGCTCCGACGAGGCCATTCTCCACCTGCAACCGAGACCCAAAAATTGCAGCGACCTACCGATTAGAGCTGGCAAGGGACCGAGAAACCGAGCACAACTAGCGAAGGATACCCCCCGACTAATCGAAAATTTTGAAAGACATGGGGAGGAATTTCCCGGGGGTAAAGCAGGAAAACCCTAAACCCAAAGCCTTTTGGGTCCGGCCTCGATATTTTGCGTTATTGGACGGACACCTCTGCAACAAAAGGGAAACGCTTTTGTATGATCTCTCTCTTGTATTTTTATATTGCTACATAGACATACAGAGGATTGGATATCAGTTGTACCGATTTTCATTTTTTTAAATTAAAAAATCGACCATAGAATGGTCAATTTTTTAGTCATAGTTATGAAATAAACTTAATACCCTAATCGTTAAATTATTTTACGGACCAGTATTATTACGACAACTAATTAAATTTATCGATAATGACACCCTTCTTCAACACATAACAATACGCACCACACCCAAACGAAAGAAGAAAAAGAACCAACATCACAAATTTAAAATCCAACTTACATTTCTTTGTTCCAACCTTTCCACTATAATCAGAGAAAAAATCGAAAAGAAACCAATGCACTCGCCAATGTCAAACAAAACATTTCCCACTAACAGGACAACAAAATTACAGATGGGGAGGGGGCGTGGAGGATGGGTACCAACTAACTAATAGAGGTCGGCCCGAAAGTCTAGGAGGAGGCAAAATGCCTTCCTTTTTGCATCTCCAGCCTCTCTTCCAAAGACTTGGGCATTCGACACAATGCCCCTTCAACTCGATTGGTCTGTTTCGAAGCTAGACGATCGACTCCATCTTCGTTCCAAGTAACTGCCCGACAGCGTGCTCCTCTCGGAACTACTCGCCGAGATGTCGTCGTCCTCCAGGCCTTGCAGTGCGATATTGAGATGACCTTGGATGCTTTTCGGAGAGTCTTCTCCGTCCATGTCATCGAGATCTGCTGCCAAAATAATCTGCTGCCTCGCCCAATCTATTGCTTCCTCATCGCCTTGAAGGAGTTTCAGGATCTGGGGCAGATCCATATGCAGATATTATTAAGTATCTCAGAAATGAGAGAAACGGTAGGGGTCCAAAAATGAATCCACGATCGCATCACTGGGGAAAGATGCTTACAGTGCTTATTTGAGGCCGGTTCCAGGGCAAACGTCGAATACAAAGGGTAGCGGCCAATACCATTCTCCCAATCTGTTCATGGTCGTAATTGCTACCCAGGTTCGGGTCAAGCAGTTGTGATACCTTTCCAGTCTTTAGAATGGGATTTGCCTGCATAATATTTCCTTTTAAGTTTTAAGAAAGCAGCAACACCAACTAAAATTTTGACCTCGTGAGCAGGATCGGTTTTCTGTCCAATCGATTAGCTTGGGTAACAACTTACCCACATCACCAGGCTCTCCTGTCCTTTCAGGGATTCACCATCAATTGGCCTTCTGCCAGAGAGGAGCTCCAGAATTACAACACCAAATGCATAGACATCAATTTTGTCGCTCACTTTTCCGTGCATGAAGTATTCCGGCGCCAAGTAACTGTCAGAAAGGGAAGTTCTTATACCAAACCTTCAAGTATCAAACAATAATAGGCGACTTGCACGATGAAGATATACCCAAATGTTCCTGCAACGTCATCGCTTGTCGATTGGCACGATAGATCAGGTATCCTACAGGCCAATCCAAAATCTGACAACTGAGGAACCAACAGTGCCACAGTTCAGTAAAATCCAAGATGAAAAATTTGAAAATGTCTTCCGGTATACCACCTGAGGCTCAAAATCGTCAGCAAGAAGGATGTTTGAGGACTTGACATCTTTGTGGATTACCGGTTGATCAACCCCATTATGCATGTAGTTCAGAGCCTTCGCCACTCCCATGGCAACCTTGTACCTTTCTCGCCAACCAAATGCATCTAGATTTTTCTTATTACCTGGTCGTGCAGAAAGCCAGAGATTAGTTACCATTTCATCATGCTGAACGGAAACTGACCCACTGAGAAAACGAAGGAAATCACATACCATGAAGGTTCTCTTCCAAGCTTCCCCGATGTAAGAAATCATAAGCCAGAATCAAGTTGTCGTTCTCGTAGCAGTACCCAAACAGGGATATGACATTACTGTGGTGTAGAGAGGTAATAACCTCAATCTCCATTACAAACTCTTTTAAAACATGCTCAGATGGTTTCAACACTTTCACTGCCAGCTCCTTGCCATCGGGAAGACATCCTCTGTAAACTCGACTGCAGCCACCTTTCCCAACCATATTCTCTGAAGCGGAAAAAACAACAGAACTCTATAGATCAAACTGCGGAGAAAAGAAGCAGATTGCCAAGGCAGCAAAAAACCAGATGAATAGACAAATACCGAAATCGAAGCCTGACGTTGCCGCCAATAGTTCTTCGTAGGTAAACAACCTGCAAGTGGAGGAATACTTTTCATGAAGTCCCTCCAACTCTTTGGCGATACTTCTAGAGCACCTGCACGGGGAGAGATGACACTCGGCAGCTTCTGAATCAATGGGAACAATGGCGTTGCTTTCTCCATCCAAACAGTGAGCATCACATACAGCACAAGGATTCTGCTTTTCATCTGGATGGACAACAGATGAGGACTGTGTATTAGGCAAATTCGAAACCTCCCGTGCGGCTGTGGAATTCTTTCTGCTAGATTTATCCGTCTTATGCCTCTTCAGAAGTATACGTTGGAGAAACAGCCACCGGCCTCTGTCTCCACACGAATCTGAGACCGGTCCAGCCTCATTTGGCTTAAAGGGAACTAATGCCAAAGAATTGTCTCCACCAGCATCCCCATTCTCATCGTCGTTGTTGCAGACAGTGCTGGGTTGAGGAAGCCCAGATTTTTTACGACTGTGTTGTGTCCCACAGAATGAATCCGACTTGTGCAAACACTCATCCTTCCTGCACCTGTACTTCTCCGAAGCCTTCCGGCTAAGCGACCGCGGAAGGAGACGAAGGTAAAACCGATTTTCATCTGCTGTAACCCAATAAAAATACCCGACAGAGAAAAAAAACACTCAAACCATAAGTATCCATCACAACTCCTCGACCAAGCAATTGATGTAAAACCAAATTCACACCTTTACCATGTCCTAATTCTGCTCTGCCGGCATCCCTCCCAAAGATAACCTTGCCATTGTCCACTGCGAAGATCGAGAAGCTCCCAGGCAAGTTCCGGGCACAGAACTTGGCGACTGACGTGGGGGAACGAATCGCCCGGCCACTCTTGGATATACCCACTACGACCTTAGTCGAGCCACAGGCCTTCGCCTCCTCCACTATGGCGCTGCGAACCGTCTTCCCCCTGCACACCTTAAGCTTCAATTCCACCTGCAAAAGGCACCCCCACAAACAAAAAAAATACCATCATTCCCAATCCCAACTACCCTTCAGTATCCAATGACAAGAGTAACGCCCACAATCAACAGGAGAAATCCCCAAAACCAAAAAAAAAAAAAAGCAAAAGAAAAACTCGCCTGCTTGAGGTTGCAGAAACCCTCGTAGACGGAAAGAACAGAATCGAACGCCTTCACCAGGGCCAGCAACGACGATGTCCCCTCTACCCTCACAAGCAAAAAAAAGAACCGCCGTCGTCAGACACGAAGGAAAGGAGTAGAGTGGGGAAAGAAATGGCGGTGTAGCAGGGATTACCAATGGGAGGGGAAGAAGGGGGGTCAATGACGTGGAGGGCGACGACGCGATCGGAGGGCCTGGCGACCTTGACGAGTGCCCAGGTCAGCAACTCCCGGCTGTCCCCGTCCAACTTCACCCCGACAACCACGACCTCTCCACCCTCCTCCCTCACCCTCATCTCCTCCTGCTCTTACTCCTACTCGGTCGTAGGAAGGAAGAAGACAAAGGAGCAAGTTCTTGCAGGCGCCACACTTCACTGACTCTCCTATCACGCTTCGATCCAACCCTCCCCCCCTTTTTTTTTTCTTAACTGCCCATCCGAGGGAGGAGTAATCCTATGATACTCCCACCCATCACAATTACCGTGGAGACTCGGTGACCTCGGGAAGTGAAATTGTACAAGTTAAAAAAAAAAACTATATTTTGTACATTACATTTAAGTCTTTTAAGTAAGGAGGGATGAAGATGATGATGAATGATTCATTTTTTTTTTAATTTTAAATTATTGTACTGGGGAAGACAATTAGTTGACCACGGGACCATCCCATCCCACTCACACGAGAGATCTGGATCTCCTTCGGCTAATATCTATATATTATAACCAACAACTAATCTTGTCAGTTAATGAAATGACGACCGACCCCAAGCGTCGGAATTGGTCGGTCGATGAGATTCTATCTTCTTGTGCGGTCATCGGTTTTCCTAAACATTTATCTTCCTTCTTCTCCTTGGGGCAAATTTCCCATGATGTAATGAAAATGAAAGCCCATCGATTGTTCGTTAAAAATAAAATACTGGACGGCGCTCCCTTCCCTCCCCGCCTCACCTCCCATTAGAAATAATTTTAACACACAGCGTGAAATATGCTGGCGTCAAATAGTTTTTACATCGCCATACAAGTCGACAACACATGATTCACACACACACACACTCTGATTGAACTCCTCGTTACGTCGAGGGATGCGTGTATTGACCATCAGATGGGCGTCGCAAGGGGCGGATGCGGGCGTGCTCCGTGGCGTCAGCCGTCCGGGGGGAGGGGGTCGACCGGTCTATTTCGGCTGACGTTTGCAAAGAGGAGAAAAGGTGCGATTTTGCGGATTGCTATCAATATCGATTTGATTTCATCCTCCCAACAACACCTCACATGGTGGGGGGGTTGGGAAATCTCATCTCCGATCCATGATTTTGACATTAATTCATTTGTTTTTTTCTTTTATTTCTTGAATGCCCCCCTTCCCTGAATTTAAGGGTGTCTTGGGAGAGTGGCCCAAGGGATGGGATGGAACAATCAATAAGGTATCTCGGAATGAATTGGGGACGGTCACTATATATTTTATTCTCTTCTTACACAAGAGTCCAACTGCTCCCAATGCAAAAGTTACACCCCCCCTCCCCCACCATGTTTTGGATGTGATGTGGTTCGTCAGGGAATCAAGTCACGTGGGCTAAACACGTTGTTGGTCGATTCCACGCCCCACCTTCCTCTGTTGGGACATGTGCTCATGCCTTGCCCCCTCCCCCTCCTGACGATGTTGATTTCCCCCACTCTTGGCATTTTTTGTAGACTTTCAGACATGTCTTCTTGGTCTCTTGGCCTGGTACGAAGGACGGACGACCACGTTGTATTCTTTTTTTGAGGATGCCGGGCTGGGATAACTGATCTAGTTAGTCATCGAGAAGATGAAGGGACTGCAACTTCAGCAGTCTCCAATCTCCCACCCAAGAACTGTAGCTTGAATTCCAGGCCAAAACGTCCGCCGATACCTCCCTCCTCTCTGTCAACCCGGCCGCGTAATCCTCAAATCCGCGCAGCTCCTTCAACAGCCGCCTCAGGTTGTCGGGATTGTTCTCGTCCCTTGCGCTCACGATCCCCTCCCTCGCCTCCTCCAACCTAGCCCAGAACAACGCATCTTGCGTCAGGCTCGCGAAACGTTCCCTTCTGGGAGTTACCCTGTCGGTGCTCCTCTCATTCCACCACCTTTCTAGTACCTCAAACCTCTTCTCCCTTCCATGCGTTCTGTAGTGTCCCTTCTGATGATGCATCCCCAATCGATAGTACCGGGCGATCTCCAATGGCTCGGCGAGGAGTCTATATGCCTGGCTTGTAAACAGCCATTTCCTGGACATGAAGTCTGGTGGCAATTCATTGTTCTCGACCATAGAAATGAGATGGTCCCAAAATGATCCCAGCATGTATAGGTTCATGTTCACTGTATACTCTCTTTTTCGCGTCCCTGCACCCATTTTCTTGAACGTGTCATAGTACCCGAGTTGGTCTTCGGCCTCCTCACAGCGTGTCTTGTACCACTCCAGCTGCGCTCTGTGTGGAGCGATCTTCGATAGCTTGATGGCTAGGTCTGCACAGTTCAGGTTTGGGTAGAGCCCCATTCGTCTAGCCGTGTGCAGACAGTCTCGAGCCCGTGTCACATTTATGTCCTGAATGGTGAACATAGTATTAACAAGCAGAGAATTCCCCGGAAATTCTAGATTTCGTAAACCTGAAATGGATGCATACCCGCAAATCCATTGCGATGGACTGCAATAGGAAGGACGCACTGCTTTCGTAGCTTGATTCGGAGAGGCCATCGTCATTGGAGATTCTTACCTTCAAACATTGCATGAAGAGCATGCTCACATAATCCCCATACTTCAGATGATCCCTAAAACTGCAACTGGGAGAACCGGATCTCAGCATCAGATGCATCATCATCAAGACGGAAGATGGGTTATCCATGCAAATTGCCCCGTTTTCAGAACAGAACAGATAGGTTCCGAAAGGCTGGAACAACCGATTATCGTATCTATCCGAGAAGGCAGCCGCTTCAGCTTGAGACAACACAACTCGGAACAATTCCTGGAAACCATATTCTCGATCGACATTCTCAATAGGTTTTTCAGAGTCGGGACCCGTCCGGTATGACCAGTATACCCGAAGAAGGCGCTGCACGTGAGAGTTGAAGGAATTCAGGGAGGCCAAGCACAATCTTGGCATAATGTCGAGCTTCGAGACGACATGGCAGAAGTTCCCGCTCCATCTTTGTTGATGGACAGCAAGCGAAAGGGTGCCATTACCCAGCAAAGGTGATCCGAAGGTGATACATAGGACTTGCTTCCGGGAGACAATGGACTTGGAGAGGAGCCAGAGAGTGGTTAGCGAAGCGGTTGTTGCTCCGATTGAATAACCAGTGATCACGACTGACTTGCACTGCACGGACAGTTCTTTCATCTGCCAAAAGGAAGAGACTCTTAAGCTCGAGCCAGTAATGTCAACACAATTCAAGACAAGATTACTCATTCAGGAATCGAAGGATGAATAAGAACAGCAAGCAAGCAGGAGAAAACGGTTTAAGAGGAATGAGGGCAAGACAATGTCCACTGTTGACTCTCAGTCGCGCAATTGAACCACAGGGTGCACACCATCAGTTGATGGGAGAGAGTACCTGGTCTAGGAATTCTGACAGGCCATAAAAGTCCATGAACAGACGCAGGAACTCGCCATGGACCATGACAATGTGGCCGTTACTTCTGCCCGGGTTGTACCCGACTTGGCAAGCCAATGAGGAGAAGGGCGTGCCCTCGAGACGGTCCGATAGCCCCGCGCAGAGGTCAACCTCCCGGTTCCCGGGGAACGAGACGTAGGCAACGTCCCCACCGCGTAGCAGTTCTGGCTGGCAGGAGCGGTCGGCGAGGCCGCACAGCCTCCAGGACTCCGATAGCAGCGAAGTCGACGCCAGGAGAGAGGCCATCACCTCGCTGCTGTCAAACCTGCCAGGAGAACACTACTCAGACCCGATTCAACCGGCTGAGGGGTAGATCAGCCGACGTGAAGGACGACAGCACACACAGACACATACCGTGAATCTTGAGAATCCATGGAAGGGCGAGAGGAGAGATGATTGGGCAGTCTGCGACAGGGGGATTCACCGTCCATCACTTAAAATAAGACAAAAGTCCTGTTATTCTTGGTCATTTCTTAAGCATTTTCCTGGACGGTTGGTTGGGTCTTCCTCGTCTTGGTAGGTCTCCCCAAGAAGACATCAAGAAGACATCAGGTTGACTCCTCCTCCTATGCTGAACGCCTCATCCCTCGTAGCAATCGACTGCTTCCTGATATTATAAGTTCCACCACCCACACAATGCATAATCAGCTAGCTACTCTCCGACGACGACCAAATCGAAGAAGAAGAAGAAGAAGACTCGTCAAAATCAACTAATAAGCAAGCATTATCCGAAGAAAAACAAAAATCTCAACTCCGATCCAAAAATAAAAAAAACAGTCCGTAATCCACGGGAGGCTCGATCGAACAACGAACTCACCGAACCCGGCGAGGGAGACCCCGTCCCCTTGCTCTCATCATCATCCCGATTCGTCAACGCCCCCCCCCCCCCCAATATATTTTACATCCCAGAGGGTTATAATATGGGCTACCATTACTTCTGCGGTTTTCTTGATCGGAGGAGTCCATCAGAGGAGGAGCCGGGTGAAGATGACAAGAGGCCCATTAACGTCGATAGAGAGAATGGGGCTATAGTAATGGTCCAACGGGCCTAATCCCAGTGGGAAGGGGCAGGGTGTAGGTCGAGAAGTCAAGGTGATGTCGGCCGCCCGAGGGGGGGGATGGGTTCTTCTTGGCACGTGGTTCAATTAACCTGCTTGCGGGGGGGGGGGGATTGTTTTGTTTTGTTTCACCTGTGTCATATCATATCATCCCCACGGAGTGCGGAGGAGAAAGGGAGGCGCCGCCATTTTTTCAAAATCAGAAATACAATCAAGACTACAAAACTTTTCCGATGTGACCTAAAACCCACCCATCTTTGATTCAACTCAAAATTCCATTTTCTTTTTATTTGTTTTTTGAGTTAAATGGCCTTCTTCTTTTTGGTTTCCCAGGTGAAGAAGATGATGACCCCAACACCCCATGGAAGAGTCACTTTTACCGACCTTTCTCTTCACACGCGAGAAAGAAAGGAACTTTGAGGGAAAACCTTTTCTCCTCCTCCTCCTCCTCTCGCGAAATTTTACTACTTTTTATATATTTATTTATTGTTCAGGGGTGGAGGACGGACCCGTCTTGATGACGTGGAACTGGGAGCATTTGGAACTTGCTTGTCCGAATGATGTCTCTCTGTCTGTCCTGTCCCCAAGGCCACACAAGACATGGTCCACCAACCAACCTCCCTGGTAGATCGATACTCATCCATAACATATCTGTGGGTTTACATACTTGAGTCTAGTTGGACTTAGGAAGTCGGTAGGCGACTGTTTCTCCCCCCTCCCCCTTCAGAATCTTCTGCGAAGCTCCGTTGAATAAAAGTGTGAAAAGGAGAAAGAGATGATAATAATGGACCTTTGTCTTTTTCTCTTGGCTATTATTTTTAAAGGAAAAGAAAAAGGGGCAAAGGCTGCGTTTGCTCGAGGGAGGTCCGAAGAGTCATCATCATCAGCACTTAGATCACGCCGCCCCCCAAAGCCCATATCATCATCATCATCATCCAGATAATATTATTTTATTGATGAATGGGGTTGAATATATTGAGTAGCCCCCAAGGAAAAAATAAATAAATAAAAGAAAAATAGACTTGAACCGAGTCCGTTGGACTGATTTGATCATAATATATAACTAAAAATTAGTTTTAGTTTTTTTCTGGGTTCAAAGCTTTGCTGTCCATTTGAAAACCTCGTCGCCCACCCCCTCGACATTTGGCCTTCCTTTTCTTCGTCGCCTAATGCGATGAGTTTAAGGTGGTGGTGGGGGGGATGTATGTATCGTGATCGTGATCGATCCACGTTCATTTTTTTTAAGGATGGAGCATCATCTGCATGCTCGACCGGAAAGACAACTTAATTATTTCAATAACCTAGGAACAGGAAAATCCGGGTTGTCTGAAAGAATCCCTTGGAGGGGGGGGGGGGAGTTTGGGGGACATTAAACTGGAGGCCGAATGGATAAGCTTTTGACCAGGTGGATGGAGGATGTCTCCCAAAGAAATGCCGGTTGCATTTCATTTATTGCATGGTTTTTTCGATTACGTTCTCATATCCAGTGGATGATAGGATCAACTTCAATAAACAAGATTTTTGCAATTAAGCAAAACGTTGTTCCGTCCAATTGAAATGATGTGGGTGCATCGCATCACGGTTTAGGTGAAAGGTTAGAAGAAAAAAAGGGCTGCCCAATGGAGAGGAACACGAGTCCATTCCATCCAGACCGACGACTGTCCAAGCAAGCATGCTGACTGCCCAAGTAACGCGCCAATTTAGCTGACGCAAGCCATGACCCAAAACCCCCCCACCCCCACCTCCAAACCACATCCCCACTTTACCCAAACCATAAATTACTCCTTAATTTACTCTACGAGGTGGTATGTAATAACACTAAGATGTCTGACCCTTTTTTTATTAGACCCCACGTGCTTAAATTCCCACCGCCCCCCAACTCTCTTCTTCCCCAAGTCTCTGTGTCTGTGTGTATATATATATACGCGCGCCCACCAGCCGCTGCGATTTCAAGCAGAAAGAAGAAGTCTTTCCCACAAGCAACGGACGTTAACCTCAGAAGTAAGAAGAAGATGAAGGCGCAACTGGAGTTACCGGCGGGGTTCAGGTTCCATCCCACCGACGAGGAGCTGGTCCTCCACTACCTTATCAGGAAGTGCGCTTCCCAGTCGATCGGAGTTCCCATCATCGCAGAGATCGATCTCTACAAGTTCGACCCTTGGGAGCTCCCAGGTTGGTTTCCCGGGGATTCCAATCAATGCTTCGTTTGTTGTCCGAAATCGAGTTTTTTTTTTTAATATTTGCTTGTTTATTAGATATGGCTCTGTATGGGGAGAAGGAATGGTACTTCTTTTCTCCCAGGGACCGGAAGTATCCCAACGGCTCCCGTCCCAACCGGGCTGCCGGAACCGGTTACTGGAAGGCGACTGGGGCCGATAAGCCCATCGGACGACCCGCTACCCTCGGGATTAAGAAGGCCTTGGTGTTTTACGCCGGGAAGGCACCTAAAGGGGTCAAGACCAACTGGATCATGCACGAGTACCGACTCGCCAACGTGGACCGTTCCGCCGGGAAGACGAAGAACTTGAGGGTAATTGAGCCCCGACCTTGTCATTCGGGACCGGATGGAGGATCTGATCGGTTTTTGGCCATATACCGACTGACATTTTTGCGGGTTCTGGTTTTGCAGCTCGACGACTGGGTTTTGTGCCGGATATACAACAAAAAAGGAACCATCGAGAAGTGCTATTCCCACAACGTGAAGCCCGAGCAGTTCCCGGAGATCGACACAAAGCCGCGAATCCTTGCACCGACGAGGAATCCGCACACCCCGCCACAGCACGGGCATTCCGTGTTGTCTGCGGACCACATGCACGTGGACTCATCGGAATCGTTCCAGAAGATGCATTTCCAGGCAGAATCGAGCTGTTCGGAGCACGTGCTATCGCCCGAGGTCGCTTCTGATAAGGAGGTGCAGAGCAGTTCCCAATGGGACGACTTGGACGGGGCACTGGATTTCCAGTTCAGCTCGATGGACAACCTGGGGGGTTTCCTGGACGACCCATTCGGGACACAAGTCCAGTTCCAAATGGATCAGATATACCCCTTGGAAGACATGTTCACTTACCTGCAGAAACCATTCTAAGGTGGAGATGGGCGACCAGTTCAGATTTAGGTGAAAGAAATCATCCAATTCTTGTGTTGCTAGCAGCAGCAGCAGCAGGAGGGACATAACACAGGCAAAAGTGGGTCCTTAAATTTCTAGATGTTCTAACACGTTGGGAGATGGAATTCAGCAGTCGGCATCCCATGTAAAAAGGAAAAAATTTGTAGCAGAATTTCATTCCCTTTGTGACCATTTGATTGATTTCATCAGGAGTCATCATCAGTTTGTCATATTACCAAGTTTAAAAGCAAATGCAGAAGAATTTTATAATGTTTGATTTGTCATTCTGGGGAAAAGAACGTTCTGGTATGCACAAGAAAAGCCAAACTGAAACATGACAGACAGTAGCTTGTCATAGGCATGGAAAGAAAGCACTCATTTACATAACTCTCAATCAATTATCAGATACGTTTACAACTGTGATAGGAGTCTGTTAATAACTCAGTCAAGCTTCTGTTGTTTTCTCCCTACAGTAGAAAACTACTAGAAACAGCAGAAGCAAGTATTTTGCCACCGGGATGATTATTCGAGATAACTTGTGAGGAAAAAAATGAAAGGAGAATATGTTTGAAGTCACTTGAATCAATAAACCTATCTAGCTGCTCCTGGCGATGACCATTTTTGTCTGGCAACGTCGTCAGCCGGTCGCTTCGACTGAAGCCCCTGCTTCATCCTCTCCTAGATCGTGATTAGATATGCTGTTTGATGATTCCGAATAAGGTTTAAGCATTTCCAGAAGAGCCAACTCCATCACTCTATTCCTCCTCAAGAATTCTATGCACTTATCCCGCGGAAGGATGTCGTTCCTGTTCATTTCCATGTTCTGCTTTAGGTGCTCAACCAATTCTTCTAATTCCTTTTGTTGCTTCAGGATGTGCTGACAAATGACCTCCGGTGGCCGACCATTCCTCGGCCCAATAGGTTTTCCAGTGTCTTGTGCACTCGTTGGTACTGTCTCTACCTGGTCTTGTTGGACCATTAACACATCAGGATGCCGGTCATGTTGCTCACCTGGTTCAGCATTATTGATGATACAAAAGTCCTGTTCCACGGCAAGGTGTTCTTCCCCCGTGCAATGTTTATCAGACACATCTACCTGTTCTTCTTCCCTTTGTTCGCCAATGCCGCAAACTGTGTCTTCCGCCACTTCATCCTTACCAAGATGTTGAGCACACCGAGCCCAAGAATCTTCCCCCGTCAAGTTAATAGGGATACTTCCTTTAACTGCCAAATCTGAGTCCCGCAGATGGATCAGACTCTCCAGCTGCATTGTCTGACCTCCATTCAAGGATCCGCTCTTCTCGTTATTGACTTCCGTCTCTGTCCTTCGCCTCTGATATTTCTGCACATATTTGGTATTCAGACTTTCCAGGGACCTCTCTCTCTTTGATATTTTATTCTGCACGTGAAACTCCTGCTTCCTTTCATGACCCCTCACGACCTTGTCCATGGATGCAGCAGGACTGACAATGTCCGCCGTCCCGTCGGACCGGAGCATGTAGCGTTTGTCCCGAGTATAAATGATCTCACCCTGATCACGGAGCTTCTTCAGATGATGATGCAGGAAGCTAGCATGGGCCCACGGCAAGCTGTTGTACTCGACGGTTATGCGCTTCGAAATCGATTCCTCGCTTGACCCCCCTTCTTCGTTTAACTGAGCAATGGCCTGCTCGATCATCTAGACGAATCCACAGAGCAAACACAGGTGTCAGCAGGCATTGAACTTCCAACCAGAAAGAACAACAGAAACTGCGGGGTAGAGGGCAATCACCAATGAGTATGGAGGATGATCGGGGATCGGGAAATCCGGGAACATCATTACAAGCCTCTGCTCGATGCTTTTCCGGGTAAGAAGCGGGGATTTCGCCCCGGCGACTCTTTTCGGAATACACCTCATCACGGCATCAGCCAGCTTGCCAATCACAACGGCCTACGGATGTAATTAAAAAATGTCAGCACGCCGGCGCAGCGGACGGCCAAATTCATCAACAGATTACGTTCGAAACACACAGATTTCTATGTCGCTAACTTAAAAACAAGACAGAAAGTTCGGCCGGGACTTCCAAAAAGAATGAATTCACAAAGAATTCAGAAAAAAAGACCCGCTTGCTCGAAGAGTCCTCGGAAACCATGGTTGACTGCCACCGCGAAGAATCGCAAATAGCCCAGATCAAGATTCCCGTCGGCACTCAAGCAATGGCGAGACAAGAGCCTAAAAAAGGAAGCTAGGGGCGGGAAAGACATGCAAAGAACCGATCTTGATGGCGGAGTTGGCGGATACGAGGAGGGCGAGGCAAAGGGTGAGTAAACGACAAGGTACGAGGGTTTTTGAGGTAGAAGATGGGCCGTCACCGTTGTGTCTTGAGCCCATTTTAATTGGGCCCACCAGGGTCACAGCTCTCTTCCTCATTCGACCAAGAACCATTCAATTTTCTTACTTAAAAAAATGGGCTAATAAATGGATTGCCCCCCACTCTTAAGTCTCTAACTATGTTTGGTCATGACGATGATATTTCTTTGACTTTTCCTTTGCTTTCCGTCTAACCTGGTAAGACTGAGAACTGTAGTAAATCTACTACTCCCTCCCCCTTGCCTTTTGTCTGTTGGTTTGGACAAAACCAGGCCTCAACCTAACCTCTCCATTCTCATTCCCAATCCCACGTAGTCTTCATTGTTTTCTACCCCCAACCCACAAAACTTAAGAAAACCTGCATTAATTGTTGTTGTTACGAGTTAGATGGAGGGGGGCAAATAATTTCAGAATGTGATTGGCTTTTTAGTTCCCCTTTTTTGCTAGCTGTAGTGTTCCCCCAGATGACAGAAATATAACAAGTTACAAAGATTAAAAGAGTTGGTAAAACTGGCCTCTGTTCTCGCTTTCTCTCCCGTGATGGGATGATGTCGATGGTGGAGACGGCGATGAATAACCTTTCTTGTAAGAACCCAGCCCTTCATTGACAGCACCCTTCATCTAATCCTTTGTTCCCTTCACATGGACAACGATCTCTCTTATCCCAACGAGACTGTCCCCCTGAACCCTGTAAGAAGAGATGGGGCCGAATCCCTTTGAGCGTTCTCCGCCAGCCCGCCCGCTGATCTAGCTTTTGCTATAAAAGGGACGAGTCTCGCCCTTAGGGAACGGGTAGGTGATCAATACAATGGCACGTTCTTTTTAAACATCGCTCTTGGCTCTGGCTCTCTGCTCTCATTCATCCCCTGTCCGTCCTCCTCTCTCTGGTTGTTTAGCCTGTCCATCTGTTGCATTGTTGTCACGGGCTTGTTTTCAGAAGAGGGAATGGCGTACAAGGCCGTGGAAGATGTCAACCTTGGCCCTGAGAGCGACAAGTTCTACCTCAGAGGCAATGTCAAAGGTGACTAAGAAGAAAATGAATGTCCTGTGACATCTATTCGTTTTTGCGAACGATTTGTTTACTCTGCTCAAGGTTTCCGTCCTCTGTCAGCTCTGAGGATGGCCGGGCTCTTGGTGAAGATGTTTGTGTGTTCCTGGAGACACTCATCCTCGGTCCATTGCTCGTCTTCATGCTCAAGAGGAACAACCTCATCCATAGGGTAAGGGCTAGCACACCTCGTCTTCTGTCAACCTGTTATTTGTATAGAACCTCCGCGTGAATTTTCTCCATGCCGCACGCCGGCTGAGTGTTTAATACATTAATGGTTGGGCTTTTGTTTGGAGAATGTAAACTGTCGTCATTCATAGCACTAGTTGGGTTGTACCATGTTCTTCTTTTCACCTCTGTATTTACCTAAGGTCGTATGCTTTTCAAGCTCCTCAATACGTTCAATTGTGCTCCCCTTGGTCCACATTGATTCAACATTTTGCAAAAGCAATGACGAAAGTTGAATCCAATTATCCTTAGAAGAAGCCCGTGATTGCAAATCACTCTTTGATGACATTCGAACGATGAATAGCCAAGCACAAACATTAACGGGCATTGAAAAAAATCACATGCCTAAGGAAACAACTTGCCGTGATTAGAATTCGAGTCATCTTTAGGCTACAACTGTAGAAGAAAGGAGCTCTATAAGTACTTCCTAGCAAGGGCACGCACTTTTGTATCAAAATGTGAGGATGTGATGCGAGATCCGGGCAAATACAGTGGATTGAGGATAATCTGCAATGACCCATTCAGAATTTAGTCCCTTCCTATCAAGTAAAGAAGATGAAAAACAAGACGCACCTCACAAGAAACAGTTCTACATCTAAATGGAGCACAAGGGAAAAATTTCCTCGAGCAGAGGGATAGGGTAGCCTGACACTGGAGTACCTTAATGTAGAGCTCGTGAACTTCCTGAAAGAAGCCCTTGATCCCGTCGTCATTACGAGAGTCATGAAGCAGCATGAATCGAGTATGTGAGCAGCAAAAAGGAGTCAAGGAAGCCATTCAATGGATCGACCGAGCAAGGTATCACATATCATCCGAAGAATCGAGTAAAAGACATTTCCAAGTGGTAATTACTCAAAAAGGATATGACCAGCAGTAACGTACACAGAAACCACCAGATCATTGAACCTATCAATTGCCTTCAAGAACCTGCGACGAATCGACAAGAGTGATAAAAAAAACAAGCTTCTAAAGGGAGTCGATGTAAAAGGTGGGAAACCGAACAGTACATAGCGCTGGTGGTCCAAGCGAGGTCCTGAACAATATCCTGAGCGGCGTGCAGGATGAACTGATGCAGATGCGAGGCGTCCTCCCTCTGCGATTCCAGAGATAAGCAAGAAACCTCCGGCTCCCAAACTAACAAGGACTGACGACGAAGAGGCGCGCGAAATCGGGGGGAGGGGGGCAGGATCGTTTACCTTGACGGCGGATCCAACCTCCGCCTCGTAGATGGGGATGTCGTTCCTGCTCACGATCATGAAACAAGCAGTCGTCGCCATCAGCCAAACCCCGGCGACAATGATTCGTCCGCAGCGATCGGGAAAACTCGTGACCGTCGACGACGGGGAGGGCGAGAGGCCGACAGATCCTTCGCCGGACCAACCACAGGAGAGGGGGACGGAGGGTTGGAGGATCTTATTTTATGGGCCTCTAAGGCCCGTTTGGCTAGCAAGTTTACTTGAGTTACAAGGCAGCTGCGTCCGCTCGACAACCGGCCGGCGTAGCCCAATGGACGATCCTGATAAATATCTCATAGCCAATCTTACGGTTGCTCATTTAATTTAAACCATTAGCCCTCGCATCTTGACCGTCCAATCAAAAATGAAGAAAGATCACCGTGGGGTTCGAATTACTTTAGGATGTGATCACCGGGGGACAAGAAGGTAAATTCACAAACCCCAGACCCGGGCGGAAAAGCGAGCCCGTGTTCCGGGGGAGATCGGGGTCAAAAAGGAAAGGACTTGGAGTCGTTTCATCTGGAAAAATTCAAAGGATCTCTAAACCGATCTGACCCTTTCACGAGCAGCGGCAGCAGCAGTAGTAAGCATTGAATTAAATCCCACCAGGCCTTTACCTTCTCGTCATCCGATTCTCTTGTTTGTTTTTCTTGATGTTTCTGAGCATGGGCGGATGGCGGATGATTCCATGAGTTGCTCTTTTCGCCCGCTTTGTCTTGCTAATGGAGACCTGAAATTCCCGCGTCAGGATCTGACTAGGACTTCGTGATTATGGCATTGTGGATCGAAAGGGTATTCGGGGCTGTTGTTTTTTACTAGGTTTTGTGGTCCGGTTTCGTTGGTCGGGTCTGCCCTTCGTCGTTGAACTCAGGAATTGGATAATCGTGCCCGGATCAAACCGGCAGGCGACATGGATCCTAGCCTTGACTTAGAAGTATTTGTCAAGGTTTTGGTTGGGGCTTTCTCTTTTCTTCCGTTGAAGTTGTATGTATGCACGGGGGAGTATGCTTCTAGTTTTTTTTTTTTGTTTCTGATTAAATCTCCTTGTAATTATCGCCGACTGTCTTTTTTATACGATTGACGTGTCATTGACCCTCCTTTTTTCCCCCTTGATTCAGCCCTTTTGCAGGGTTTTACCCTATCGAAGGCACAAAGATGCGTTTTTTCGTTCCCGAGGCAGAGCTGGGGCAAAGAAAATTGTTCTAGTTTCAAAATGATCAAACTGGCTATTTCAATGTTGAGGCTCCTCGGTAGCTCCAGCAGTTACGAGCCTCTGGGTTTTGGGTGGCTGTTCGCTAGCTTCTTGGGGATTCTAGCCATACTGCTGGCTTTTATCAGATGGCAGAAGAAGACATCCTCTTACTGGGTCAAAGTTGCAGCACTGGCAAAGAAAAGAGTTTGGAAGAAGCTGAAAGTTCCTCTATCTCACCACGTCTGGTCGGAAGATTTGGCAAATGATTGGCAGCCTTCCACCTGCTGTGTTTGTTTGACCTCCCCAGTTCCCCCTCATGCTCTAGGGACGATAATGTCATCACGATCTCATTTTCATAGGTGCTTAGTTTGTGGTGTTTCCGCTCATTCTGATTGTTCTCAGTTTGCAACAAAGGGCTGTAAGTGTGTTGCTCAAGCCGAATTTAAGTGTATTAAACACCATTGGTCGGAAAGATGGGTTGATGGGGACGAGAATCCTGAGATGTTTTCCTTCTGCTTCTATTGTGATGAATTATGGGGAGTCCCTTTTGTCGATCATTCTCCAACTTGGCATTGCTTGTGGTGTCAGCGCCTTATTCATGTGAAGTGTCATGCAAAAATGTTGGTTGAATCCGGTGATGTTTGTGATCTGGGTTCTCTGAGAAGGGTTATTCTCTCGCCGCTGTGTGTGAGGGAAGTGGATGATGAGACATCTGGAAGTGGAATCCTAGCTAGGAAAAAACGTAACCGAAGTAAGTTTGGAAGTAGTCGTTCTCTGAGCAGCAAGGTATACAATGTTCCTGAGGCTAATGCGGTATTGGAAGACATTCTACTTGGCTTTGCTTGCTTGAAGAATGGAAGTGGAGAAAAGAGCATTGAGCACTTCGGCAGAAGGGATAACGGAGTGCATGGTGTGCTGGGAGCATACAGTAGGGTATCTCGAAAAAGATGTGAGGCACCGAGCTATTCACAACGAAAAAGGTATTCTCTTCTGAATCCTCCATTGGATGCGAGACCTCTTTTGGTTTTTATTAATGGAAAAAGTGGAGCGCAACATGGGTCTTCCCTGCGAAGGAAATTGAACATGCTTTTGAATCCTGTGCAAGTGAGTATTTTTCTTTTTCTCAGATGTGATGAAATATTGCCTTAATGCATTTTCTGTAAAGGGTTCTAAATGTAGTTGCTACCATCTATAAGAATATATGCTCATATTTTTCTCAAGACTTGGAACAATCAGCTTAACAAGGCATTCCTTTTCAGGTTTTTGAACTTGGTCCTTGCCAGGGCCCGGAAATTGGTTTAGAATTATTCAGGAATGTGCAGAACTTCAGAGTCCTGGTATGTGGCGGAGATGGTACTGTTGGATGGGTAATAGACGCAATTGAAAGGCAAAATTTTGAATGGCCTCCTCCGGTCGGTGTACTTCCTCTTGGAACAGGGAATGACCTGTCTAGAGTGCTAGGATGGGGGGGAGGCTATTCCATTGGTGATGGGCTGACAGGCATAAGTTCGCTTTTGCATGAGGTCAACAATGCAGCTGTGACCATGTTAGATCGGTGGAAAGTTCATATTACACCGGAAAAAGGAAATAACCAACTATATAAAGTACAGTCGAGATACATGCTGAACTACTTAGGTGCATAGCTGAATTTTCTTGATTTTGGCTCTCCTGCATGTTTTATTCTCGTTTCTTTACCATCTGGAATTTCCTGTTTAAGGTATTGGATGTGATGCAAAGGTTGCATATGAATTCCACATGAATCGCGAGGAAAATCCTGAGAAGTTCTATAATCGGGTACTTCACATGTACATTAGTCTGTGGATGTTGTTGTTTGTTACTCCTTGCCCCAGTCTTCTTCTTTGATGCTTAAACTAGCTGAGGAATTGAAGGTTTGCTTGCTAGAAGCTTTTTGCTTGTATACCTTGGTTTGCGAACTTTGTCTGTAGATAACTAGCTTGTCTCCTTAAGTGTTAAGGTGGCTCTACACCTTCTTCTTGTTACAGACTATTCTTTTTTGCTCGGTAATTGTTGTATTAAATTTGCCACAGCCAGGTCTAGCAACGTTTCATGTTCATCTGGGAAAAAAAGAAACTGGTATGATCAGAATCACGCACAGCAACTGCAAATCTGTGCCGTTAGAGAATCATTGATATTTTGCTAGATTTTGCAAATATTAGTCTGTGCGAAATGCATTTAGAGGGTGTGGGTTCTCTTTTCCTATTTAACCCTCTTGCATTAAACCAACAGTTTGTTAACAAACTACGATATGCCAAAGAAGGGGCAAAAGACATCATGGACCGGACCTGTGCTGATTTGCCGTGGAATATTTGGCTAGAAGTTGATGGAAAAGATATTCATGTCCCAAAAGTCAGTGACAGATTACAATACGATGCATGTGATCGGTCTCATTTGTTATTCCTCACATCATATTTTGAAATCCTTTATGTGCTTTTATAGGGTACTGAGGGCTTGATCGTGCTAAACATTGGAAGCTATATGGGTGGAGTGGATCTCTGGAAAAATGAATGTGAGCATGACGACAAATTTGGCCTGCAGCGTATGCATGATAAAATGCTCGAGGTTGTTTGTGTATCTGGAGCATGGCACCTTGGCAAGCTTCAGGTTTGTTGGCGCTTCTGTTTATTTCCTCTGCACAAACCATGATTTCCATGTAGTCTAGCCGAATCTCGCGGCTTTGTGAAACTGTTGTTTTTGGAATGCTTCAACAATTATTTGTACAAGTCCTTAATTTATTTGTCTTATGGATAGGTGGGACTTTCTCAAGCGAGGAGACTCGCTCAGGGTAAAGTCATCAAGATACACACTTCGAGCCCTTTTCCTGTCCAGATAGATGGGGAGCCATTTATCCATCAACCCGGTTGCTTAGAAGTAACACATCACAGACAAGTGAGCTTCATTTCTGTGTGGTTGCACACGGCCTGGCTTGAGCTTGTTCGTCATGTTTTCTGTATCTTAGGGCAAATGTGCAAAGCTAGTCTCCCATGTATATCTATTCGTTCAGAGTGTGGTAATAGTATTGTTATGGTCAGGTCTTCCTGTTGAGAAGGGCAGAAGAGGAGTCCCGGGGTCAGGCCACAGCAATCATGACGGACGTTCTGGAAGATGCCGAAAGAAAAGGCGTCATTAACACGTCCCAGAGGAAAGCCCTCCTTCAGCAGGTTGCCCTTAGTCTGGCATGATTCGCTGAATCGGAATCCTTTCGAGTTGCACTCAACGGGACAGATTAACCCGAACCCTTTTCATTTACTTTTTTGGCTAACCCATTTGCCTCTTTGCCAACATGAGGAGACTGAGAGCTGCTGCTTTTGAAGGTATAAGTAGCATCCACACACGGACATTCGTACAACTGCTATAGATTCTTACACGCCGGCCAGTTAGATACCCGGGAGAGGGAATGTAAATGGGTGATGAGGAAAGGAAGTACGGTCATTATTTTTCTTTTCTCTTTTAATATTTTTGACTTTGTTTTGGTGGTGGTCTTTGAGGGCTCCCATCGTCCTCACCATTGTGTGTATTCTCTTCATGGGCTTCACGGACATTGAAGTCCTAATCAATTTTATTGCAACTCAGGTGCTATACTGGAAAGTGGCCAAGCTTAAGCCCCTATAAAATGGATTTGATATGCTTCGTTTCATGTGAAGTTGAAAGTATGTCGGCATTGCAAACGAACATTATACAGAAAGTCGATTTATTGAGGCGTGCTTTTGTCATGTCGCGAGAGGCCCAAAATCCAAGCCCAAGACCAAGCCCAATTGGATGGGTCGCCAGAAGGACGGACAGACGAGACAAACGACCGTCAACGGACGAAGAGAGTTGGGACTAGGCGAAAGGTACGAGGAGGGAAGAGAGAGGCGCCGACGTGGACTGGCAGGGAGAGGCAAACTATCCATCCGAATCTCCTCTCTTTCGTCTTCTCTCCCCCTTCACACTTTCCAGTTTCCCCTCCAATCGGACGCAGTCATAACGGACCCACGATTCTCTTCTTTTTTCTCTTGTTGGTTTTCCTTGCCATGTTTTCACTTCTAACGAAGAACACAGCCTGCCCTCCCCCTTCCCCATTCCTAACCGTGCGAGCTTGTTGGTCCGAGCCGATCCACGTGGCGGGCAATTCTCCTGCTCGATCGTTTCTCTGTAGCCAGCAGGCGCGCCCATCCGTTGTCACCGCGGCCGCTTAGAGATATGGACGGATTGGCTAGATCATAAGATAGATTGAGTGCCAGAGCGTGTGTGTGTGTGTGTGAGAGAGAGAGAGAGAGATGTGCTGTAGATAGAGTGGGAGTTTCTTTTTAGTGTGTCGAGAAGAGGGAGATTGAGAATTTAGAAGACTGGATTAGATGTACTCGAGCAATTTGAAGGGGTTCATACTTGCGGTGGTGTCCAGTGCCTTCATCGGTTCCAGCTTCATCATCAAGAAGAAGGGCCTCCGGCGCGCCGGGGTGAACGGCCCTCGTGCCAGTTGCTACCTCTTCTCTTGCTCTTCCTTCTGTTGCGGTTGCCTGGTTTTGTGGAGGAGTGATCGTTGTTGTGTTGTTGGTTTTTGTTTGGTTAGGTGTCGGAGGATACGGGTACTTGCTGGAGCCCTTGTGGTGGATCGGCATGGTTACTAGTAAGTTCTTCCAATGTCCTTTCCTGTTATCTGGGCCCATTGGAAATCTCAACGGTTAGTGACTATGAAAGCATTCTTTGGCTGCTCGACCCTTCATTCTTGTTATTCTCAGTGATTGGGGGAGAGATAGCAAACTTTGTGGCATATATTTATGCCCCAGCTGTGCTCGTCACTCCATTGGGTGCTTTAAGCATCATTGTTAGGTAAGTTGTTTGCATACTAAGTTATGCTCAGCGTGTTACTTGATCGGGCCTGCAGCACTTCTAGTGGTGTGGTGTTCACAAAATGCTCTTGGTGAATGCAACAGTGCCGTGATGGCGCATTTCCTCTTGGACGAGAAGCTGCAAAGACTGGGTGTAGTGGGTTGCCTTCTCTGCATAGTGGGCTCCACAGTGATTGTGCTCCATGCACCGCAAGAGCAATCTATTGACTCTGTGATAGAGATATGGGAGCTGGCGACTCAGCCAGGTTGGAATCTAACTGATACTAGCTGCTCATGTGTTCCTTTCCAATATTTCACTTACAGATTCTCTCTCTATTCATGCTTCCAGCCTTCCTCCTTTACACAGCCTCAGTAGTGGCAGTAACTTTGGTATTAATCTTGTATTGTGCTCCTCGTTATGGCCAAACAAACATTCTGATCTACGTAGGGATCTGCTCCATTATTGGATCGTTAACCGTAAGACAGCTTGTTATTTGCCAGGATTTTATTGGAGTCGGCAGACCAATTTTCACTGATATCCCTTATTGATTATCTGTTCTATGGCAGGTTATGAGTATAAAAGCAATTGGTATTGCCATTGAGCTGACGTTAGAGGGCTTGAATCAGGCTGGCTATTTTCAGACTTGGATTTTCGCAATGGTGGCAATCACCTGCATCATCACACAGCTAAACTATCTGAACATGGTTGGTGATTTTGGGATATCATTTGAAGATGGTTGTATTAGGCGACTGTTCGTTTTCTGTTAACAAATAGAATAGTGAGATCTAAGTAAGCAATTCAGAGACGCTCAATGGGTCGTGATGGTAGTAATTTGCTCAATGAGTTTAATAATTTGTATAGGGGGGTTAATTTCAGCATAATTGACAGACATTTATTCCTTTCATGTGCATTACACTTTCTACAAAGGGTTATCAAACAATATTCATTTATGACAGAGGGCTTTGTCGAGGTTGGGGTTGAAGCATAACCAATAGTTTTTCCAGAAAGGTAGTTTGGTAACCCTTGGCTAACATCTTGCAGGCACTGGACACTTTTAACACGGCCGTGGTTTCACCTATTTATTATGCCATGTTCACTGCATTCACCATTCTTGCAAGTGCAATAATGTTCAAGGTATTAAGCAACGACCTGACATTATTTTCATACGAGAGGTACATGGAGCTTATACTTTACTTTCCCTTGCTATTTGTTAAGGATTATGCTGGTCAAAGTGCCAGCAGCATTGCCTCAGAACTTTGTGGGTTCCTTACTGTACTCTCTGGGACAGCAGTATTGCATAGTACTAGGGAGCCAGATCCTCCAATGATTACTGGTATGTACTTTGTGATTGGGGCAACTGGGAATGGCTTGTGAATGTGTTGTAGATCTATACCCTGCTTGGAGTATGCCATCTATAAAAACTCAAATCTTCTTGTTCACGTGATTTAAAATCTAGCATTTTCGGTACATGTATTCTTTTAGAATCGGGGAACACATTTTGAAGCTGCTGAATTAAGACATTGGGATGTAATAATGAGGCAAATTTCATTCGAGCAGCTGAACAATTGTAGACATATGATATAGCAATCCCCGTGGCTGTTGCGTCATATCCATTTGTCTAGTGGTGTGCATCATTTTAAGTAGAGGACAATCTGAAAACTTGCCTGTATGGTCCTGCTAGCGTTCCCTTGGATTGCACGTGCATATCTGGATATCTCTAGTTCACTAACCTCGTGACATTGCAGATTTATACACCCCATTGTCTCCAAAACTGTCGTGGTACATACAAGGCAACGGAGAAGTCTGGAAGCAGAAGGATGAAGATGGGTCGCCCAGGTTCATAACAGTACTCAGGCAGGACTACTTCAAGTAATCGAAATGGCTACAACATGGGAAATACATACACGAGTAATCTCCGGACAGTGTGTTGACTTTGAGAGGAATCCTTTTTGCTTTCTCCTCAATCTCACAACGCCAAGTCCCCCCGCCACAAGTGTGTGCTGTATTTGGACTCCTGGTCATTTAGCTTCGTCCCAGATATAGATAGCGGGGGTCTGTGGATGGGTCTGGGGCTGAGTCTGCATTTCCAGACTGCCGGCGTGCAATTTCATTGGTTAGTTGGAATCACATGAGGCGCTATAAAGTACTTCTCGCCTCTGCTGGTTGCTCATTTCTTTAACCGTCCAGGAGATTCGCATTTCCGGCCATAGCAATTTGTCATTTCGCGTCCAATGAGAACTAGAAGGAGCATCGTCATTTGTAGGTTCAAGGTCGTTATCACCTTGCTATTGTTCCTTGCAGAGTCGTCTGCCCGAGAGACGGTTTTCGGGTAGATCGCCCCTTGTTAATCCCTCTTATCTGAATAGTAACGTTTGTTATTAAATTTTGCTCTTTCCCAAAATAATTTACGATAAAAACTTTTAAAATCATTCAAATATGTCTCGAGTCGTTTTACAAATAACTCGTTTTTAGTAACATTACTGACCCGTTTAAAAATTTTACTTTGTATTTTACGAACCAAATATATTTTGGAACAAACCTCCTGGATCGTCCGGAAAGCTTTCCAACGACGACGATACGACGTAGACAACCCTTTAAAGAAAACATCTCATATGTGTTTGTGTCCGCGTCTTCTTTATTTTTTCTTGTCTTTTTCCGTCACCCCTCTTCTATTTCTCCCGTCGGTTTTGGCCGCGGCGAGGCGAGCGAGAAAAGGATGCCGACGACGGGGAAACGACCTTCCACGCGGCTTTCTCCTCGGCCCGGTGCGTGCCATTCGGGGCTAGTCGTCGTCGTCGTCGTCTTCGTCTCTGGGGCCTCCTTGTTTTGACCCATTAAGGAAAGAGAAACAAGATACCGTGCCCTAATTTCGGACAAGTCTTCTCTGTTGCCGACGCTCTTCTTCTTCTTCTTCTCCTTCTTGTTTCTTGGGTTCCGAAAGGGAAGGGTGAAGCGGAAGGGATGGAGAACGGTTTCGAGGGAAGATTGACGGATAAGATGTCGGGGCTTGGGATTAACGACGATGCTTCCTCCATTAACAGCGGCGACAACCACTGCGACGGGTTGGCTCAGGTCATGAAGGCCGTCGAGGCCGCTGAGGCCACCATTAGGCACCAGGTTCCATCCATCTTTGTTCTTTCATCCGACTGGGTTCTTCAAACTAGAGGAAATCTTGTTTGCTGGTCCTTTTCTGTGCCTGCCCTATTGTTGATGTCAGCCAAATATCCGTCTGGTATGAATGTCATTGGGACTGCTCCAAAAAGTTAGTTGCGATCACCATACACGTAATAAGATCATCCTCACTGTGGGAATAAGAGAGGTTTCCCGAATTAGGAGCGTTAGGATGCTAGAATAGGAGACTTTCCAATACAAGGAGCGTTGCTAAATTATTTATCGAGGGATGGCAAGGTAACATACTTGATTGTATTGGGTGAAAGAGTAGATTTTGGTGGTTTCCTTTAATCGAGTCGGAACCTTGATGAATGTGATTGTTACTGTCGAGTAGATTCTTGTTTTAAAGCAGCACAGTTGTTCAAACAAGATGAAAGAAGGAGCTGTTTTAACTGCTCATTTGTATTTTCTATGGCCTGCTTTTTATAGTAAAAAAGAAAACAGTATGCTTGCTTGGTGACACGATGGTTACGTAATCGGGGGACCTGACGTTCATATTATAGCTTGGATCCATATACTCCCTTCGTGGAAGCTAAGTCTTTTCGCTTTCTAATTTAATTTTATATGAAGTAAGAAGCCATTGCTATGATGATGTTTTCACTTATGAAAACCCAGCTTACCCAGAAGTTTTCTTCTATAATGTTTATCAATTTGAATGGGATAATGTTATGACTATGAATCTGTTCTTCTATCTATTGAAGTCTGAAGAGTTACTTGTACACACTCTCTCCTATACTTGCAGATTGAAGAGAACATACGACTTAGGTCAGAACTTCAGGATAAAATTGTGGAATTGGAAAAATATGTAAGTTCTGTCCTAGCTTCAGATATTCTTAAACTTCAAGCTGAAAATGCCTCCATTGGCTATTAATGTTCTTGGATATTTTTTTATGGTGCTATTTTGTCATGTTATGATTACTTTTAGCTCATTTAAGTTGTCTTCGCTTTAGATACATTTTCATCTTCTCTTTTGGGACATTGTCTTCTTCTCTTTTGGGACATTTTCTAGTTGTGGCATGTACATCCGATCCTTTCAGATTTTCTTTTCTCCAATTCTGCATGCAAGAAGAAACAACTTGTCCCGATCAACTTGTGTAATAGCAAGATGATCATTTCTTGATTTTTTTTAGTTATAGTATTTGATTCCACTAGCTTTTAGTTATTTGCAAGAGTGAACTTTTTGCATAAGCACACACCTCTTCATTCCATGTCCTCAACTCTCAATTCAGTTTTTAATTCTCTGATCGTAATATAGTTAAGGTTGTTTTGTTTGAAAAATTAGCCACGGGTTCTGTTTTCATTCTCTCAAAAGCAGAGAGTTGCTTAGAAAAGAAGGTTGGGAAAAACTAGAAAGTGGCTAATGCCATTTTTTTCAGTTGGCATATTAAGGTGAGGAAATGGTTATTCAGCAATCAAGGAAACACAAAAAGGCAGATAGTAGCTGTTTCCCTAATTTTCAAGAGAATGAAGACAAATAAAATGGAAATATTTATGCAAACCACATGGGTTTGTACCTTTCATTTATGCTTCTTTTCTATAAGTGCAGTCATGGTAATAGTCTCAACTAATGTGTCCTTCTTTAGTGATAAGAACAAAATATTTGTCAATATGCGAGCTTTTGAGTGTATGTGTATGATAGCTAGAACATGACTGTTAACTTGATGCAACAGAAGACATATGGCTCAACTGCTCTGAATCATACCACTGCACAGCTAGCATTATCTGTTGGAAATCCAGAGGACAGTGCCAAGAAGATGGGCAACACCATCTTGCGTGATCATGCTGGTGTGGTAATCACTCCCGAATCAAATCCAAATAACAACGCTGTTGCTATACATAGCCATGAGGGAATCCACTCTGTAAATGGGAAGACTAATGGACGTTTGGAAGTTATTACCGGTCCTCAGGTGTCAGCAGAAAATTCTGCTTTTTCTCGGGCGTCATCACCATCCACTACATGTTTATCTCCGAACAGGTTTTGGAAGAACTCGTGCAAGCATTAATTTTCAAAATCTCATGTCTTGATTGGCCATGGTGATATGCTCTCTTAGGTGGTTAATTCAAAATCCTACAATTTTCACCTGTATCAGGCACCAGGCCGAGAGAGAGTATGATCGTCAGTTTAATCATCATGGGCAGGGTTTAATACAAATAGCTGAAGTAGATGGTTCTGTTGGCCTGCACAAGCAGGTGTGGACCTATCTTCTCTTCTCAATATTGTTATTAAAATTTAACAAACCTTTTCGCATGATGTTTAATTGTAAAATTCTATTATAGGATCTTGTACAAAAGGTCCAGGAACAGGAACAAGAGATCATTCAACTAAAACGCCATTTAGCCGATTACACTGTCAAGGTTAGAGGCTTGTGAATTACCCTAACAGCCAACCATAGGAGTCATTTAACAGCAATTAATATTCGGTGTTTATCACAGGAAGCACGCATATGCAATGAAAAGTATGTCCTGGATAAGCGCATTGCATATATGCGCCTGGTATGGCCTGGTTGCTCATGTTCCGCCGATGCCAGTTTACAGTGACCTTTTGTGTTGCAAAGAGCTTAATTACATCATTTGGATACCCAGGCCTTTGATCAGCAACAACAAGACTTGGTTGATGCTGCATCTAAAGCTATCTCTTACAGGCAAGATATAATGGAAGAAAACATTCGGCTGTCCTACCAGTTGCAGGTATCTCTCAGATATTGTAATCAGCCAATCAATTATGGATAAGTTTGTGCAGTTAACCATTTTTTTTGGTAGAAGGGGTAGTTGCATTCAAACAAAAAAACAGGCGTTTAGTGGTCTTAGGTTACAGATCCAGAAGTGCATGGAATATCCTCATGCAATGTTTCCAAAATGAAATCCGGGGGAAAGGCAAAGGATAGGTAGTTGCCCTCCTGATTTAGGGCTGCCTTGGCCAACTTGTCTGCAACCTTGTTTCGCCCCCTTGCTACGTAGGATATTGCCGACGCTTCAAAGTCATATAGTGCAGTTAACCATTTTGCTGTCACATCTGTGTTCCTTTACTTGAGACTCGAGCACTTATTTTACGTGCCTTATATTTAAAGCTTTACTTTAAATATGTCTGTTTAAACCTATTTTGTGTATGATTATTTACTTAGAAAAGTACCAATTGGTACATTTACTACTAAAATTCCATCGAGTATGGTTTGATTACTAGATTAGTCCAATTTCAAAATCGGTGTTCACTTTTGGTTGCTTTTAGGCAGCACAGCAAGAAAGACTGACATTTGTATCATCTTTGCTCCCTCTCCTTGCTGAGTATTCCCTGCAACCTCCTGTTCCTGATGCTCAGTCCATCGTCAGTAATGTGAAGGTTTGTTTGTCACTTGTGTTTAAACATGACAATGCCCTTTGTGGAGTTCTCTTATTGATTGGGCTTGTGAATACGCAACTACTTAGTGGAGTTTGAATTTGATGGAGGCTTATAATCTTAGTATCCTCGAGTTATTTCTCTTGGCAGTGAACAGTTTCTGGTATTAGTTCCTAGGATGTGGCCTTTCAATCTGCCGTTTTGGATATTTTGTCTTGTTTTGTTCTGTAGAAGAACAACACTGCATTTTTTTCTACAAAAAGTCAATATTGGTTCAGAGTGTGCAAGGACCAAAACATGAAAGTATATAACCTGGGGAGTGCCGGATACAGTCTGTTTTACTGATTACAAACGCTATCAACAATCTGGTGTTGTGGTTTTAGTGATGATCTGAGTTGTCAACTGTTGCTGCTACTGTCAAATGAATACTGTTACTTTTAGGCTACATAAAAGAGAAACGCGGAGCAAATTCTAAGGCTTCTTAGCTTTTTGAAAAGTATTTTTGTCTCTGCTTTGGTTTCTCTCAGGTCCTGTTCAAGCATCTTCAAGAGAAACTAAACGTTACTGAGGTTTGTGATGTGGGCTTGAACTGCTCAGAGATTTTAATCCATTGCCTCTAAATTCTAATTTTGTTAAATGACTTTAGACACTTAAACTCTTCTCCTTTTGATTCTAGGCAAAACTACAGGAATCCCATCGTCAGATTGACACTTGGACTTCGGATTTTAACCCACCGACTCTTGCTCCTCTATCACCTGCTAATTTGGTAGGTGCAATGCTGATTGAATGTTATGTCTTACGTTCATTTCTGGTCTTTTTGCTTATTCTTGCTGAAATTTTAGATTAATATGGGGCTGGAGCTGGTTCCACAACAGATATCCCGTGGTAATGTTGCAGTCTCTTCTTCAGCTGCTCATGCAACTGCAGAATGGGACTTGTTGAATCATCGCCAGGGTACTTCCAGTGACATTGAGCCGAAAAGCTTACATCATGATGATTTGGGGTCACATTCCACTCTAGCAAGCAGGTGAGCCCAGTCAAATGGAGCCTACTGCAAATTGATCTAAATGAACGTAACAACCATCTGCTTTTGTTGGTGAGTTCAGTCTTCATTGAGTTCTACTGTCAATTGCATCTGATCGCTAATTGGGCTGTACATATTTTGTAATTAAGCAGCTGAGGATCTTTTGAAATTAAATTCACATCGTAATTCATGCATTTAAAGCAAATGACTGTCTTCGTCACTGCTGGTGGTTGTTATGCTGGAATTCTTCTGACTAGAACTGCTGTTTGAAGTATTGCATATTCTGTTTGGTAATCATATCCCATGTCTAACATGAATCTGCTAAGTAAAATTAAACAATCGTATAGTTTTCTACCTTTTTAGGTTCTAAATTAGTCATACTTCCCTTTTGTTGTTTTATTTCATGATCATTCAAATGTGGTTGATTAGTTCTGGACTTGAACTCAATCTCTTTGTATCCTAGGTGTCCATTCAGTTGTAGTTGGTTTGGTGCCTTGATGTAATGTGAATTGACTACAGTGCAGATAACCATTTTGTTCTTGGGGTAGAAGTGCAGCTACAATAGATTACGGTTTTAATACGGCTTTGGACTTTTGGCTTGACATTATTTGGCAATGCATGTTATAGGAATGCCACTGCCAGTGATATGCCAGTTACACCCCCTCAGGGCAGGGTCCCAGCTACTCTTCATAATGAAGAAAATGCCAAACAAGTCACTTTTCGAGAACCTGTGAGCAACTCTCAGTTTGATTACCCTGATACAGAGGGATCTCACAGTGACAGACCAATTCCCGGGAATCGGGCTTCTGGAAACTCCTCTTATGCTGCCTCGGTTGAAGATCCGAATTCATCATATTCCCCATACTTACCAGCAGTTATGGAAGAACCTTATTCCTCTTTTTCAGATGGTATCAATTCCTTGCTAGTTATGGTTATAAAAACGTCACCTCCAGATTCTGATTATCTTATTTTTCCTTTTATGACAACTAGATACTTTTAAAATGCAGTCGCAGAAGATGATCCCTTACCTGCTATAGAAGGTCTGCAAATATCTGGTGATGCATTTCCTGGAAGGCAGCTCCAAGCTTGTGGATTCTCCATCAATGGAACAACTAGCTGCAACTTTGAGGTGATTATCAAAATTTTTTACACGACAACCAGAATCCCTGTGCGTAGAGCTCCTCAGCTAATTCGGGGTAGTACATGGGATCCATCGTCTACCTACTCCGAATTAGTCGAAGAAGGCATTGCGAACTGAGGATGTCTTTTGATCTTTGGATTTTTCATGTATGATGCCAAGAGCTTACCATACTTGTGTTGAGATAAATTTTTGGACATGTAAAACCTGTAGGGTTGTGTGTGGCTGGTTTAAATTACGGTAACAACTGAAAACAATAAGTCCTGTGTCTTTGGCAGCAGGTTATTTCAGATCACAGTCAAGTGTCTATTTTAATGGAAAAAAATTATGAAAGTTCTTTAAAATTACGAGGCTCTAGCTAAAGACACCACTTGGTAGGAAATAGATGTAAGAAGTGTACCCTAAAATATTGATTTTGTTAATGTGGAGGTTACTACATGCGTGTGCTGTCGCTTTTTATTATGGAGGTTGTTTTACTATCTGCTCATAATTAGCATGAACCAACCATATGAGCCAGTTATACAATCAGGCAATGACCAGAAGCCCGTTCTTGGACCAAAGAATGTTACTCAAGTAGTTCCCTGATAGTTATTGGCCGATTAGGCATTTCAGAAGTTATCATTACCTGTAAAAAAAAGTCAGAAGTCATCTTTTTTCAAGGTACTCGCAATTTATGAAATAAATTCAGAATTTTGACGTAATGCGGATTGTTTATTTTCTTGAAGATTTGCCATTCTCTCCATCCAAACATTGCATGATATTTGGCTGTCTTTTTTCCACAGTGGGTCCGACATTTAGAAGATGGATCCGTGAATTACATTGAAGGTTAGCGGCCCTCTTCTTCCCTTCGTAATTTGGTACATCTTCATTAGGTCAATGAATCGAGGATATTATCATTGCAGGTGCGAAGCAGCCTAACTATCTTGTCACTGCTGACGATGTGGATACATATCTTGCCATTGAAGTCCAGCCACTGGATGATAGGAAGCGCAAGGTACTCGCCTTTACCTTACAAGAATCTGGTGATTGGAGTAATGGGGTAATCAGATGATTATTGTGGTACAGTTTTTTTATGGGATGTCTTTCTTCATTAGTTCTCCATGTGATATGATCTCTACTTATACTTATAACAGGAGCCTGCTTTAAGGATGTTACTTATCGAAGTGTTTATGCTGCATTTCACTTTTCAATACTTGTAAGGTTATTAGCTAAATAATCTATTCAACTATGAAGATAGTTTAGTAGGTTTCAGTTTTTACAGTTGGATGCTTAACTGCGAAAACATGATGAGCATAAAGGTGTTGTCATATCGTTCCTTTTGTCCAACCAATTAAACCAACAGTCAAGGTGAGCATGGGTGCTTGCACTCTATCCTGCTAAGTAAACTCAACAAATTCTTCGATGAGTGATGAGACTCTAATAAAAGGAAGAAGCCATATAATATGTTGTGGAATGGTCAAAGGTGAGATATTGTGTAGCTATGTTCTCTATGGGAAAAAAAGTTTTAAGATTTGGCGCTGTCAAATGTTAATGTATCAATTGGCTGTAGAGGGTTAGCCCGCTAAGCTATATATAATAGGCTGGACTCATTATACCATATTAGAATGTCGGACCGGCCCATATGCCGAGCTCAGCATACAAGCCCAATGGGGTTCCTCTCTAAAACCAATTTGAGTAGCCCGCTAAGCTATATATACTAGGCCGGACTCATTTCTCTATCCGATGTGGGATTGGGTTTGTTAAGCATGTTGCGTTTTGGATTAGCCTATTATTACACTGATTATTAATTATATCAAGGTTCACTGAGAAATGAAGATTCAATTCTTAGGTTTTGTAGGCTCTGAGAGTTCCTCATCGAATTCTTTAATCTTTGACTACAATTCTTTTATCTTGAAAAATCCAGGGGGAGCTTGTGAAGGTGTTTGCCAATGAACACAGAAAAATTACCTGCGGTATGTATAGCTATTGTTTTTATAGTCTAGAGTATACTTGCATCTATAGCGTTCTTACTAAATGTAAAATCTGAATAACTCTTTATAAATTCTACTTGTTTTCTGTAAAAGAAACTTAAGAGCTGTTTGTTATTCCAAAACCTGGTCTGATTTCCCTGTTATTTTCTCGGATCTGTGGAGAACTTGTTTGGGGACAGTGGAAATTGTGGTCACCGACTTACTCACCCAGTGTACATTCTTTACAAATTTCCTGCCTACATCACATTGACCTTTTAATGTTTAGCCGTATTCTCCTTGGCCGTGTCATTTTGCATCCTGCTCGTAATGAATTTGGGAAGTTTGATTTCAATGCTGCAGAACCCGAAATGCAGAACCGTATTGAAAGGACTCTCTATAGCGGCCATGCTTCGTATAAAATATCTCTGTTGGTAAGACTACATGGGAATGGCATATTCATGTCACCACAAGTTCCCTTAGCTTGAACACACAATGATTTCAACCTTATGTTTCTGTCTATGTTCCATTGCAGTTGGGATATCTTCGTATATGGGAACCCGGTATCTTGGCCATCAAAAAGGAAGGGTATAGCATTAAGTGTTCAGGACCTAGCGGCGTGGTCGTGACCAAAAAGTTTTCACCTTCCACAAGTGTATGTGTCTGTTTCTTTTTGCTTTATAGTGGTATTAATCCCGTGCCCATGAGGACCAGTGATATTCTGGTTACTGTTAAAGCTGAGCAAACTATTTCTTAATATGGTGACATTAACTTTGGTTCCTTTCATAGGTGACCATCCCTTATGGGGATGCCTCTGCTTTCTCGATGATATGCTCTAACGGCGAGGAGCATCTTCTGAGAGTGGAAAACGGCACGGAAAACATCAGCTGGTAATTATATATTACCCTGCTGACTTGAAAACGTGGCAGTCATTGATTCCGAAATTTCTTGGGTTTCTTTCGAGATGCTGCTAATTGTGAGCTCTCTTGTTTACATTGGCAGCGCAAGAGACACCGTAGTACTCGTACTGAGGCTATTCATCGTGAGGGTAACTTTTCATGAGCCTGATTAGATACCCTGTCATCGCTAACTATTAGAGCTTCTAACAGCTGCTGTCCTTTCGTAGGCTTGCGAGAAAAGGAAAGGGAAGAAGCGGGGTTTATTTTACCGCAAGTGAAGAAAGCAGGGGAGAGCTGGACACAGAAGATTTTTGAATGTATAGATTTTTTTTTTTCCCTTCAATTGGAAAATGTGTGCCATTGCCATCATTGATTCCCCCCACCAACTCTTTGTATGTAATCTTCCTAGTTTGATTTAATCTTATTCGTTTCTTGTGCAAGAAACCAGCTCAAATTGAGATGGGAATCCTGCAACTTCACGTCACTGTCACTAAACTACTTTTTTAGGTCAATGTGGTTTTTCTTAGGAAGTGTCCCCCAAATGATGATAAAAAGTTAGTTGGATTTGGACCGTCCTACAAGCCGTAGAGGGTATGTTATAAAGTGTGGAGAAAATATCTGATGTTTAGTCGGGATGGAGAAAGCGGAGATGATTTTTGACTCCCAAGAATGTTTAATGTTTTAGCAAAATTACGCAATGTTTAACTGTCTAATCTTTTATTTACTTTTAAAGTGCGTGCTTTTTTCCTTATGCCTGTTCTGTTACCGATTTTGCTTTTTATAACTCTTTCTGGATCGACTGATTATTATTATTATACTTATTACTGGCTTAAAAGTCCCGTAGAAGATAATATAAGCTGACGACAACAAGGCCGGCGGCCGAAAGGAACAAACCTCGTCGCGACGAACTACTACTACTGGCCAGCTTTCTGGGTTACGAAGCGCTTTACCTCCGTGACCAGCTCCCTGCTTTCCTGCAGTTCCGGGAAAATGTAGAAGGCGTGGCAGGCGCTCGGGTAATCCACCATCTCTGCCTCCTTCCCGCACCTCTTCAGCCACTCGTAATACTTCTTCTGCCAGTCTCTTAGCGGGTCGTGCCCTCCCGTGATCACCAAGGTGTCGGGGAATCTGTCTAGGGAAGCCAGGTCAACCGCATTTGGCCCGCTCACGTTGATCGCCCAGTGGTCCCTGTCCCCGTCTGGGATGAAGGCCTTCCAGCACCAGTCCGTCCTTTCCAATGACAGCAGCGGGGCCCTCACTAGGCGGGTTTCCGACCCCGTCCTCTCGATCCCGCCAAAGAAGGGCTGCATCGAGATCATCCCCACCAGCTTCACCCGCTTCAGGGTGTCCGGGTCTGACTAGCATGCCCTCACCGCCACGTGATGGGCAATGTTGCCGCCTGCGCTGTCCCCGCAAAGGAACGTCTTGGAAAGGTCTGCGTTCGACGGCAGCACCTGCAATCATGCATCAAAACCTGTCAACCCCAGCGTTCTCGGACGGCAATCTGCCCTCCGACAGACACGGAGCACCACTCACCTCTGGTTTCGAATCCAGGAATTTGAGGACGTCGGGACCCATCTTCGTACTGGGAAGGGAACCGGTGCTCGGGACAGAGACGGTAGTTAACGGAGACGAAGACAGCGGGGAGCTTCCTGGCATAGTAGCGGCCGATAACGTCGTAAGCCTTGGAGGCAGCGCTGAGGAAGTTGAAGCCACCGCCGTGGAAGAACACTATGACAGGCAGCTGGGATGTAGCCCCGGCATCGACAGGGGAGAAGACACGGAACCAGAGGTTGCGGTCGGGGTCGACGGTGATGTCAGAAGTGGAGACGCCATTGACGGGCTTGGGACTGGCGGGGGACCTGAAGTCGAGGAAGCCAAGGAGGCGGCGGTTGATGGTGCCGTCGGAGCGGCGGGAGGCGTCGGTCACCCGGGTGAGGAGAGCCACGGAGATTCGCGTCTTGAGGGGGAGCGAAAGAGGGAGGGAGGGGCGGTCCTCCGTGATCGTCGCATGGTCGTTCGACATGGCTACGTCAAAAAGGTCAAAAAAAAAAAAAAGGAAGGACGACTAGTTTGTTAGTCGAAGAGAAAGGAGGAAGAAGGGGAGGTGGTGAGAGGGTCTAATTAGTGGTTGGATATTATTATAATAATTATTATGGACTTCTCTTTTTGGGATGGGATGGGGGGGGGGGGGGTGGTTGGAGATTTTTATATCCCAAAAAAAAGGGAGAGACGAAAATGGATGGATTACAGATAAAAACAATAAATGCAGAAAACAAGACTCGCGTAGAAGCCAATGCCAATGCCAATGCGTATGGACAGTGGGGTTATCTGCCAGAATTGAATGCTATCTATCTATCCTCCTCCTCCAACCATGCCCTCCTGCCCCTGTCCCAAACCAAATATGGTTCTCCCGTTTAACTAGACGACAAAAGTACGGGCTTCCATCTAACGGCCCAATTCAGATTTTATTTGGGCCCAGCCCGAGAGTGGGGGTTCGAGGAAAGGGCGTTTTGTGGGGGGGAAGAGGAAGACTCTGTGCGCTCATTGACTGAAGAGGACGGCGATCGTCCGAGGGAGGAGGAAGAGAGAGATGGGGATGGTGGTGAGCGGCGAGGAAGCTTACAAGCTTCTGAAGATGATGAAGCAGGGGGATCTTCCCATCCATGACGTCCTCTCCGATTTCAACTCCTCCTTCCCTCCCTCACATCGCTTCTCCCTCTGCACCTCCCTCTTCCTCATCCTCCAGGTATTCCCCTCCCCCCCTTGAATTCTCGAAAATCTTCCTCCTCTCTTTCATTTTGATTCTGTTTTGACCGCCGGGGATTGCGATTTTTGACAGGACAAGCTCGTGCTCACCGGGACCGAACGGTTGGTTGCGCTCAGTGTAATCCACCAGTCGCACGCGTCCCAACCTCTTAACGCTAATCCCTTCTTGCGCTTCTTGATCTCTGTGAGTCAGCATCTTTTCTGTGATTTTTAGTTTTTTGCTTTTGGTCATTTAGGAATTGAGCTTCTTTTTTATTCTGCTGCTTGATCTTCTTCTTCTTCTTCTTCTTTCCCTTGAAGCTTGATTGATGGTGTGTTTTTTTTAATTTACGAGGCCGTATCCACTCTAATCGCGTCAGAGTAACTGATGGGATGTGCAGTGTGTAGCATGTCGAAAAATCATCGTGTTTGAGAACTTCCTTTCATAACTATATGGGATCAAGTAATCAAATATTCGATAACATTGCCTGAAATTTTCATTTTATAAGATTGTCATATTTGGCTACAGCAAACTTAGAGCCTTAATAAGCTAGCGTCATGGTCTTCCAAACCCTGCTTGTATAAGAATGTGCATCAGGATGGTTGCTGGCTTCTTAAACGAATTCTGTCAAATAATTATCACCTGCAAACTGCCATTTCAATGTCTCGAGTGATTGGAAAAGTATGAGCATTGTCGAAGGTTTCGGTTGTGTTTGTTTACCTGAGAAAGCCTTCAGCATTCTTAAAATTCTCTTCTTTTCGTCCCCTTCTGTAATTCTCTACACAGATTGCGGGCGACGACAACGCGGAAAAGTTTGAAAGGGCGTTTATCCTCCAGTTGTTGGAGTTATCAGATTCTAGCAGCATCAAAGAGGTGCATCTATTGGGTTTTATTTTTCTTCTTGTTATGGAGGAGTGAAAATTCTCCTTAGGCACTTGTCTGTGGGAGTTGAAGCTTCTTGGAAATGTCTTGCTTATGTTGTCCAAATTTTGTTAGATTAGTAACTCTTTTTTCTGGAGCAATTCAGCCGATGTTCCAATGATAAGGAGTTTTTTCTTTTTCATGTTGTTGATGCAGTCAGGAAAGCATCTGTCAAACAGTTACGAAAAAGAAATTAACTTATTAGAAACGCATCTTTCTATTGATGTTTCTGTGGATCCTGATTTGTTTCCATGTGAATTTCTCTTCTGCAGTTTCTTAAGCAGTCTGCCACAGATTATATCAAAAGTTTTGACCCTTCATTGCATGTAAGATTTGCTTTTTATTTTTCTTGTCAGCCTTTAGGTGGTCTGTTTTTCTAGTAGGAATATCCCGCCCCCTAATGCTATGCATACTTGATTGTATATTCACAGGTTCTGCCACAAGTAGAGGATCTGCAGCAAAAATATCTTAACACTGCTCATTCAGAAACATTTAAATGCTTTTTTAAGGACAATGCCGCGAAGAATGTGCTGGCTGACCCCGATGTTCCCCTTGGATGTGATGTGAATTCGTCAGAGTATACCTCTTCTCTTGGAAGCAATACTAGTTTACCTGCTTTGTCCTTTCCCCGGTTTTCCCATGGAGAATAGGCTTTGACTGGATGTGCTTACTGCCATATGGTTCTTGTTGGAGAGTTTTGCTGGTTTGCCTGTAATATTTTTGGCTTGGTCTTCAGGTTTGATTTGCAACCTGGAGGAAAAGCAAAGCTTGGATCAGGAGAAAGAGATGAAACAGTCGTAGGTATGCTAGCAAATTTGTCCTTGGAAGGTTTGGGTCCTCAATGGATTAGACCACGGCCACCAAGGCTTCCAATACAGGATGGAGAGGTATGGACAGTATTGTGTCGCATCCTTTCTGCTTCCTAGTTTATGTGTAGTGCTTACTGATGATCTTCTTGCCTGTCAGCTAGTCTGGTTAATTCCTGACAATAATCATGAGCTTCTCTGGGATCATGGGATGTGTGCGGATACAAGCCGTGGTGCTGCAGTGCGAGACTTAATTGCTAAAGCTGCTAAAGGTCCCCTAGTGCCTGCCCAACAAGAGGTTTTCCCCCTTTTTAGGAACATATTATATTCTCAGTGTCTGTTGGAATTGTTTGCATGTGACACATTACTTGGTGTTCTGAGTACTGTAATCTACTGGATGTGCAAGCTAAAATTTACTAAAACTTTGTTAGTGGTATTGTTTAAAATGCTAAATCTACAGTCTTGCATGATAGAATTCGATAAAAAGGATATCATAATGCAAAAATTGCATGGTTCATCAATATGCTTTAGAAGTTGTGCTATATTGGAAAATACTTCACTCTCTGCTCTCTGCTGCTCCTGTGTAAAGTTGCCGTCTGCTGCAGTATTCATATTTATGTAGTTGGTAACATGAGTCTAATCCTTTAATTACCAGAAAGTGATGATGGAGCTGGCAAATGATCCGAAGCTTGTATATCACTGTGGATTGACGCCACTGAAGCTTGCGGTATGTAATTATCTGCACTATATGTGTATATCGTGCTGGTTGCCGTGGTAATAATTAACACAAGCCAATGGGTCTTCATAAATCTCGTTTGTGATCAGGATTTGGTGGAAAATAACCCTTTGATTGCTGTCGAAGTATTGACTAAGTTGATCAATTCTCCAGAAATTGCAGAGTAAGTCCGGTATTTCGTTAACAGCGTGTGTAGCAATTGGAAATGAGTCAACTTATGTATGTCCCTCGCCTGCAAGATATTTCACGGTGCTTGTTACCATGGAAATGAGCCTCCACTCTATGGAAGTTGTGAACAGGCTTACACAAGCTGTCAAACTACCATCCGAGTTCCTACGACTCTACATAAGCAATTGCATTGCTTCTTGCGAGAACATAAAGGTGAAGTTATGCTATGTCTCGTGCATCATAACACAATTTTGTTTGGTGTGCAAACTTTTCCTCAATTCCCCGTGGACTCTGAGCATCAGTTCTGTCCTTGTAATCTTTTCTGCAGCATAATTTTTTTCATCAGATGGTTTGTATGTACGGTACAGAATATGAGCATAAATGGCAGAATTGTTCCGTTTTTTCAACGTGGCTGGGTTCTGACTATCTTGTCTTGTATTTGACAGGACAAGTATATGCAGAATAGACTAGTGAGACTCGTATGTGTATTCTTACAGAGTCTAATACGGAACAACCACATTGACGGTATGTGTTAATCTTTTGAATTCCTTTCTATATGCTATTTTGGATAACATTAGTTTGTGTTTATCTTTTGGATTCCTTTCTATATCATATTTTGGACAACATTAGACGGGTTTTTACTGATTTCCTTTCTTGTTTGGTAATGAATTCGTTTCTATTTGGTCGGATTGGCAGTGAAAGAGATCTTGATAGAAGTCCAAGCATTTTGCATAAACTTCTCACGGATAAGGGAAGCTGCTGGGTTGTTTAGGCTCCTCAAAACCATGGGAAGGTTAGGTTTTCTCAAGTTGTGATTGCGGTGCCTTTTTTTTTCGTAAATTTCTCCCTGATGTAGAAGATGGTGTACAAATTTAACATTCATGGGACCTAAAGCAACGTGCTAGTGATGACGATGAACCTGTTGAGACGTTATTAGGCCATGTATTTCCAGTTCAAGTTCCCGGTCCCCATACATAGGTAGTGTTTCAGAAACCACACCTTTTGCTTTTGAAAAGCTTCTCATCTGGGTATACATTCCAAACGTATGCCATGGGAAAATAGCATGGCCTGTAGAACATAACTGCAAAAGGGGATTCCTGGTCAGGACAACCTTAATAAAGCATTGGCAAGAACAACCTTAAAGAAGAAGGAAAAAGAAAGGGGTAAACTTGATAAAGCATGTTTTAAGGGTGTCATATCACAATAATAATCATAAGCAAGCAATGATTCGCCATTTGCAAATTCATAATGACAACATTGCGGTCAACTTTTTCTAAAAACCTACGCAGAGATCTACATACATAAGGAAAACCACCCAGACAGCACTTAGTTTAATGACAGAAAATGCACCCTGGCAAATACATACTCCTTCCCGGCCACCCATGCCCCAGTTTGTGACCATTGCACATCTTCCCAGTCGAGATTCTCTTCCAAAACCTGCACAAGTGTATCAACACGACTAAATTATCAGCCTGCTTCTGGGTCAGCGTTCGGACATTTTCCTCGAGGAATGAGGATTGTTGATTCACTCCACTGGACATATTCATTACGACTACTGTTTAGTTTCGTCCCTTTGCATATGCAAATATGTCGGTGACAAAGGTAGGAAGAAGAAACAACGAAAGAAAAGAAACCCGTCGTATCTTATTCTTCTTTTGTTAAAGAGAGACTCCCCGAGTGATTCCCAAAATAAAGAGTTACCTCCAGATGTTCGAGGGGTAGAGGAACGCCGACTGATCGCATAACTTTTTGCGGTAGTGGCTTCTTACATCTTGACCACCGAAATACATCTACAACAGTGCTTTCGCCATCATTTCTCTCTCCATTCATGGCGTGTGACTGGTGATTCTGGGACTTTTCGGCCTCAACTTCATGCATCTGAGATGCAGGCAATGATTTGACGGTCTTCTCTCCAGAAAAAACATAGTTCATACCTTCAGAAATTTGAAACAGAAAAAGAAAAGAAAGTTATGCAGCTGCATGCCCTTGCTTACAGTTAACACCAGACCGACGACGAGTTGTACTTGGAAGCAATGAGTAAAACTGGTATGGAGAGAACGGCATTAATCTATACCAGGAAATGGTCGAGTGGAAGTTCAAGACTTAGGATAGAAGATTTCTTCAGATTCTATTACTAACGTAAATCCTTCTATAATAAGGGTGTATCCTGACCAGGAAACTCAAATAACGCTATATTACCTACAGGAATGCGTCTCTAGATACAACACCTCTCCCTTCTTAAGCCGGGCAGATGTGTATAAAGGTTTCTTCAGGCCCTTGTCGGCTACAATATTTAAGCTGTACTTAATCCTGAAAGAACAGCATTATTGAAGTTATCAGGATGATGGTTTGCGAAGAGCCAGCCACAAAGTCCAAATGTGTGCACTGAACAGCCACAACCTAAAAGACAACAATACGAATTTTGAGGGCTGACAGAGGGCCAGCCTCAAAGAAAACATTCACTAATTCCATGTGAATCAGAAGAAACAGAATTTCTACCATCCCCCAAACCAAGCCTAAGCACGAACGCCAGAGATCTGACGACTTACCAAGGCTCATTGCAGAGATTATATTGTATTGTCACTTCACGCACAAATCTCTGCTGCCGCAATGCATTTCTAGAAGGAAAAAGGACCCCATTAACTAACACTGACAACACCGAAAACTTCCGAACAATAAAGGGGCCAAAAAGACAGGAGGTATCTCTATTAAATTTGGGAGGGGGATTGCTTCTTAAAAACTGGTTAAAAACATAATCTCTTTTGTCCTTCACATGAAAATCTGTAAATGCATATTAGTTTACCGAGGCTAGCTGCACGTGTTGTCATTGTCCGTTCAAACGGCAATAGGAGCAATTGTTTGCTCCCACCGTTGATGTATGATGTTGTTTACACAGGTCACAAGAATCAAATTGTCCCTCCTCCTTTCTACAATCCAAAATATAACAAAGAATGTTAGATTTGTAACAAACAATATAACACACGGAATGGGAATGGAATTGCTCTCAAGAAGGTGGGACATACAAAGATTTTTTGGTTGGATTTTGACATACAATAACCTTCATTTGATAGGATATTTTCTTCAGTCTTATCCACTAGTACAAAAAATTTTGTTATTTTGAAGACAACTATTAACATTATTAATCTTGTTTATTCAAATCTTTCGAGTTTATCTGTTGAGCCAACGAAATGTCACTATTGTTTCCGACTCTCACCTCAATCTATTGATTGGTAAAAAAAACATCTAATTCAAAGTGCAATTCATAATAGATCACCTTAACAATGCAAACACCTTTCAACACTGGTAACTGCCAAACCAATGTGCAATTACCCCATGCTCGTGATCGCAACATTGTTTCTCAAAGTAGGATATATAACCTATGGAAAATATATCAAAAGCATTATTAGCCATAAAACTATCATGTGTCCAAAGGTAAAAACAAAATGTCCGGCACACATGCAATAGTTGGTTTCCAGTCATTCAGTTTCAAAATCATGTCAATATTCCGAAACAAATTTAAAAAAGCAACTGTGCGTGGAAGATAAGACTATTGGGCATAGTATTCCCTGTTAACCCAACAAAATTATACGATTAATTCTACGAACGACACATAATTTATGCTCTAGGAGGAAGTTGAAGAAAAAGAAGCACAACAAGAAAAATAATGAAACAACAGGATGGTAAAACTGTAGCGTCCCAGAGAAATAGTCCACATAAAAAATCAGATAAGAGGATAATGGCGCATAGGTTGAACTCACAATCCAGTGGAGGCAGTACTCTGATGGTTGCCACGCAGTTCTTGAATAGTCTGAAGGAGGTGGGGATGCAGTTGGGTCGACAGTAACCAGTGTGCATGAGAACTATTGAAAGAAAAGAAAATACATAATTAACTCTGATTTCTTAAGGATAACATCTAGAACAGTATTTTGCATTATTAAGGCACAATACCTGCAACTAAGTCAGAATCATATGTATAAAATGTGTCAGTCCCCCAAAGCTGACCACCTCGAACCTATAAAAATAAACCATTAACAACATAACACAGATAATTAAGGTTGCCAAGATATTAGAAAATCCAGACGAAAAAGGATTTGGATATAGTGAGAATGTCTACACAAAAATTAGAGTACAAAACAAGACAAGCAACGGGATTGGAAAACGGCAACTTTTGCGACAGGATATCTAAGGAAGCTCACAACGTGGAGGAGATGTCTACCACTTCCGTATATCTTCTGGAGTTCATTTTGGATTTACTGCAATAGGACCTGCATGGCACCAATGACCCTGAACGCTTATCTAATGCTACCTATCCTTTCACTACCAAAAAAATGGCAGCTTTTGCGACAATTCGTGAAATTGGTCATGATAACAAATGGCAAATATCTACAACGGAACCACAAACAACACTAGCTCCATCCAACCTTGTAACATTAAAGGGCAAACGACTGTTATGCATTGATGATTTCAAATATCATGAGAACATGAAGTGCGAACCCATGTAAGCAT